>PVIR01022712.1:0-27873 GCA_004026965.1 Petromus typicus
AAAAAAAAAAAGAAAGCATTTACAAAGAAAATTAACAGGCCATTTAAAACTGGGCAAAAAACTTGGATAAGATTCGCTCTCAATCTGTGGTAAGTGAAACAGGTACAAAATAAAATCTAAGTCAACCAACAGAATAAAGTATTTGAAAAGATGACTTCATTAGTTATTAAGAAACTGCAAATAAAAACCACAAAAAAGTACCACTTCACACCTAAGTAGGATGTGAATTTTAAAAACCTGGAAAATAACTGAAGAGGTTGAGGAGACACTTCACCCTTATGCAGCGCTGGCAGAAATGTAAAATAGTGCAGCCATTGCGAACAGCCAGGCAGTTTATTAAAAAATTAAACAGAAAATCACCAGATAACACAACAGTTCTATTCCCTAGGTATATACCCAAAAGAACTGAAAATACATGTCAACCAAACAACTTACACATGTTCATAAGCAGACCTATATAAGTGAAAATGTGGAAACTTAAATTCCAACCAATTAGATAAAAAGTACGGTACATCCATACAATGATATACTGATACATGCAAAATAGAAATGAACTTAAAGATTAAGCTAACTGAATGACTGACACATCGGTCACGTAGTTTTTGGTTTCAGCTATATTTGAAATATCCAAATTAGACAAATAAGTAACAGACAAAAATGAGATTAATGGTTCCTTGACACAAGGAGAAGGAAGTATGAAGTTTAATTTTAATTTGGGAGTGAGGAAATTTTCTGGAATTTGGCAAAGCCCAATAAATATAATAAAAACTTCTGAATTGCACACTTTATAATAATGAATAGTACATGAATTACATTTCAGTAACAAAAAAAGGCTCAGGGACCTGCCTTGAAAGTGTTTGGTCCCCAACACCACCAAAAATAAAACAAAAAAAAAGCTAAGGATATAGCTCAGTGATAAAAGTGCTTGCCATGTGAGTGGCCATGGTTCAATCCTCACCACTGGAAAAAACAATCAGCCCGAATAGATATGTAATACGAGAAATGTTAAAGGAAGTTTTTCAGGAAGAAAGAAATAATATGACAAAAATCTTAATTAACACAAAGGAATATAAAAAGCCCCCAAAGTAGCAAATATGTGAGTACATATGAAAAGCACACGCGAGTGTGTGTGTGTATATGTGTTGACTAAATCTCCATATATTCTTTTCCTTTGAAACGGGGTGTCACTTGGTTACTAAATCTTGCCTTAGCCTCCCACAGTGCTGGGATTACAAGGTGTGCTCCACAATGCCCAGTTCTTTTTCTTATTCTTTAAATGTCTTTAAAAGAGATCAGCTTTTTAAAACAAAAGTAATAAGAATGGGGTTTATATCATGTAGAAGTAAAATTTATAACAATAGCACAGAGGTAGAGAAGTGGAAATTTACTGTTAAAAGTATATTTTGCTGGGCCTGGTAGCACAACATTCAGAAGGCCGAAGCAGAAGGTCTGCCATGAACTCAAGGCCAGCCTGGGCTGCACAGTGAGTTCAAGGCCAGCCTAACCTGCATAGGGTAACCCTGTCTCAAAAAAAAAAAAGGTATCTTACTATACATGAAATAATATAGTAATAGTTGATGACAGATTATAAAAGGTCAAAGATACAGAAAATAAATCCTAAGCCAATAAATGAAAGAGGATTATACCTGTCAACAAAAGAGATAAAACAGAGCCACAAATGACATCTAATTAGTCCTAAATAAGACAAAAAGAAAGAAAAAGGGAACAAGAAATATGACAAATAAAAAGCAATCAACAAGATTTTTCTTAAATCCATACCATATATACAAACATAATAAATGTAAATATTTAAATTAAAAGGCAGAGATGTTCAGAATAGATAAAGCAAGAAGATTCAACTATAAGATACCTAAAAAACATTACTTAGAAGAAACACACTAATCAAAAGGAAGTTTATGAAGCAAATACAAAAAGTAAAATTAAAATGACTTCAGAAAGAAGCACAAATTATGCAGAACAACCACCAAAGCACTAAAATATTCCAAAAGGTTTTATACAATTGGTATTACTTCTTCCTTAAATGGTAGTTTACTACTGAAGCTAAATGGGCCGGACATTTCATTAAGAAAGCTTTAACTGCATATTTACTTTCTTTTGTAAACATACAATTAATCAAGTTATTTTTTCTTTAGTGAGATTTTTCTAATCTATATTTTTCAAGAAAGTGTAATAAAATTTATTGACATAAATTTAGTTATTTGTTATCCTTTGAATGACTAGAGAATCTAGTCATCCCCTCTTTTGTTTCTCATTTTGATAATTTGTAACTTCTCTTTTATTCTTGATCAGTTGGCTAGGGTTTCACCCATTTCATTGATCACATCAGGGACCTACTTTTGAGTTCATTAATTTGTCCAAGATTTTCATTCACTAATTTGTGCTTTTGTTTCCTATTTTGTTTATTTCAAATTTAATTTGTTCTTCATATAGTAGCTCAAGAAGCTTAAGTCATCAGTTCCATACCTTTTCTGTCTTGTGTATAAAATTCAGACTATGGGTGCTAAAGATTTCTGTTTTAACATTGTTTTTTCTGCTTTCTATGAATTTCAATGTCATACTTTCATTTTTCTTTAATTTAGGGTCCTTTCTCTTAATTTATTCACTGACCCGCGGACTATTTCAGAAATGTGTTAGTTTCACAAATTTGGGATGGATTTTTCAGGTATCTTTCTATTACTATTTCTGATTTGCTTTCAATGTACTCAGAGGACACTGTAAGGTTTCAAACTTTTAAAATTTATTAAGACTTGTCATATAGTCAACAATATGATCTATTTTGGTAAATTTTTCTTGTGCATAGAAATGTTATTCTATTGCTGGATATGGTGTTCCATAAATATTAATAAAGTTTAAGTATTAAGTATTTTAAGTAGAAGTATTTTCGAGTCTTTTAATGCCTGATTTTCTGTTAACTTGTTCTATTAACATAGAATGTGGTGTTGAAATCTCTGAATCTGTTTCTTCCTATATTTCTGTCAGTTCTTGTTTCATATATTTTAAAGTTCTGTAATTAGTAGCATAAACATTTAAAATTACTATGTCCACCAGGCATGGTGGCATATGCCTGGCATCCTAGCATGCAAGAGTCTGAGGCAGGAACAGCACTATGCATTCAAGGCCAGCCTGGGCACCATAGTGAGTTCAAGGCTAGCTTGAATTACACAACCAGACCCTGTATCAAAAAAGGAAAAAATGAAATAAAATTGCTATGCCTTATTAACTGACCTCTTTAGTACAAAATGTTGTTCTTCAACAATGTAAAATACTAATAATGAAACTTATTCTTTTTTTTTTTTTTTGAGACAGGGTCTCGCTTTGTGGTTCAGGCTGGGCCTCAGCTCAGCCTCAAACTCACATCACAGCAATCCTCCTGCCTCTGCCTCCCAAGTGCTGGGATTACAGGCGTGAGCCACCAAACCTGGTACTGTGGTATGCGGTACTGATTGTTGCTGGGTGTGAGTCTCCACACCCAGTATTGTATGTGGTAAACCAGGGATCGAACCTGGGTCCTTGCGCTTGCAAGACAGGCGCCAGAACCACTGAGCTAACTCCCCGGCCCCAAATGAAACTTATTCTTAAAGATAATTAGTAACTAACACTGAAGAAAAACTCTAGTTGACAGGATTTCTCTTTCCTATCTTAGCACATGTTCATACAATTCTTACCGTATCATCAAGACCATCTATGTGCAAAACCACTGTTTTGGCACGTTTGTTTGTAGTTCCTAGAAAAAACTGAGCTTTTCTTCGACGTGAATTCATTTCATTGAAACTATCGCCATCTGCCATACTGGAAGACTGAAGAATGTCATAGACTTCAGAGGCCAGAAGTTTTGTTTCTCCTGGAGTTGTAGTCCTTGAAAAAACACAAATAAATGAATAAATCAGTCATTCTTACTGATTCTGTAATTTTATTTCTCTTTTTAACACATAGTAGAATTGTAATGTAGAAATACCCAATGTTTGAAAAAAATCCTTTAAGATGGAAATTGGTATAAATGTAGCACTGGCATCATTTTTTAAATTTCAATAATGGTAAAGACAAATATATACAGCTGACTCAGTAATTCTTTATATAAAATTCAAAAAAATAATCCATGAAATAAAAATATAAAGTCAAAACCAGCCCTATATTCAAGCAATGAAATTTTAGAATAGCACTGCCCACCAGAATTTTTCTTCTGCATGCATGTGAGTATTCTATAGTCATTTTGAGACAAAATTTCTCTATGTAGTACATAGCCCAGGCTGGCCTTGAACTCACATCTGATCCCTCTGCCTCAGTATTCTAAATTATAGGCATCCAACACCACACCTACCTATCAGAACTTTCTGGGATGACAGAAACATAGTCTCTAGCCACATGACTAATATAGTGAGTATCCATAACAGAGCTAGTGTGACTGAGGAATGTAGCTACAGAATAAAAGCAGCACGTCACAAGCATAGCTAGGAAAGCACTCCACCAAAAAGCAACACACACAGCCCTTGGGAACTGATTCGTAAATTTAACTTTAATTAATGTGTCCCACGTGGCTAATGACTACCATATGAGCCAAGACAGTTTTAGAAAAAAGGTGTTTCTGCAATTAGCTTCCTTAAACTAGACTTCCTTTTCCTGGTCAACTATTACTCCTATGCCTCTAAACATTTCTCTAGCACCTGTCTGAATGGAAGTTCCGCAAAAGAACTGTCTCTATTGGAAAAACAGATACAGTATTCTATACTAATTTCAGCTATATCAGAAAGAAGACAATTTATTCCATCTAAGAGATTCTTTAGACTTTTGGGCTTAATTCTTACATAAACCTGTTTTAGAAGCTTTTATATTAGCAGCAACACAGTAAGAGAGGAAATGGTCATTTACTAATAGATAATTTGCAAAAATGATGCATGCACAGTTATGATAACTTATAAAGTTCAGAAGTTGCTCAGACTACTTTAATTAGGAAGTTGGGAGGGTAAGGAAGGACAGTAGCAGGTTCAAGTGCAGCCTGCACAATTTAACAAGTCCCAGCCTCAAATAGAAAGGATGGGGATGGAGTTCAGCAGCAGAGCAAGTGCCTGGCGTCTCAGAGGCCTTTGGCTTCAACCCAAGTATCCCAAAAAGAAAAAAGTAAGTTGAAAATTAATAAAATTGTATAGAATCATGTGGCATGACTGGAGGTCAAATCCAAGTCATGTGGCATAACTTAGGTTAGCAAAAATGATTCTATGTAATGTTAAATACCTCTACTAGAACCATTTTAAAATTTCTACCACATTCATATAGTAATAAATTACTTTCTGAATGACTTCCTTTTTTGGTAAACCATGTGAACCATGAGATTTTTCTACCTTTTTGTTGTTGTCCAGTGTTAGGGATCAAACCCAGGGCTCCTTTGCATGCTAAGCAAAGTGTTCCTAGCTCAACACGGTGACACATACCTGAAATCCCAAAATTTTTAAACTGATAAAGGAGGATGGGCATGAATTCAAGGCCAGCCTGAACTATATAGCAGGACCTTATCTCAAAAAAAAAAAAAAAAAGAAGGAAGGAAGGAAGAAAGATTAAAAGATTTTAAAAGGAATGCAAATCAAGATGACGGTCTGACTGTTAAGGTATATTTCAAACAATCATTTCTCTTAATTCTCCAGACACCAGCTTTGTGCTCTATGATTCAGTTCCTGTATTAATTTGGAGTTGGTGACAGAGTTGCCAAGTTTAATGCTTCTTCCACACACTTTCCCTCACTTCAGATGCCAGCTGCAGGTGGCTACAAAAGTGAAAAGGTTCATACAACTCCCCTTTCAAAACTTTCCTGTAATGCTTCACAGAATGCAAGAAGGCAGTTAGATTACATTTACTTGCTTATCAGAAAGGTTGTAACTCAGGAACAGCCAGATGAAAGAGGAAGGGCAGAGAGAATAGACAGGGGTAGAAGGACCTTCATAGCCCTCTCCACTATGTCTCTCCCTGGCAACTTGTTAGGTTCACCAGCTTAACAAATCTCATAAATGTATTTATTTAATCTATTTATTTTTTTGGTTTCCCGAGACAGGGTCTCACACACAGTTTATGTGAATGCCTTAGTGCAGGATTTCTAAAATGCTGCTTATCCGATAAGCTTAAAGGCAACCTTCAAATCAAGAAATCTGTAGCAGCCAAATCAACTGCAAAATGTATACAGGACTGTTACACTACACCTCTATTCTTAACAGAGCTACAGGGCCAAATATATAATGAGTGCCTTATTTCTTTTATTATTAGAGAAACAACCAAATATCATCATATTGTTCTAAAAATATACACATTATTTCAACTTTAAAATAAGCCACTTGCATAATCCACTAAATACACTGCTTGTCTCTTCAAAAAGAGAAGTACCCTGCCCTAGCCAGTTACCAGCAGTAGCAGCTTTGGATCCAGCACAAATCCAAGGAAGTGTTCATTCCAGGAAACCACAAGCCAACGACTGGGCAGCGGGACTTCTAAGATCCGGCAGTTTGTGCTCAAAGTAGGACTCCTCCACAGGGCAGTCTGTGCTCACAGTTCACACTGGGTCGACTATCAGATCTATACTGTAACAGGAGACTCTCCTTCGTCTCATATTTTTTCTCTTCCAGAGGTCAGCTCTGTGCAGTAGCTAGTGATTTTCCCTGCCCAATCTTGCTTTATCTCTTCATCTTTACAGGCCTTAACCCACAATAATCTTGCATTTTCTTTCTTTTTTTGGGGGGAGCGGGGGGGTTGGTACTGGGGATCAAACTCAAAACTGTGTGCTTGCAAGGCAGATGCCACATCAGGCCACTGAGCTAAATCCCCAGCTCTCCTCATTCATTTCTAACCTAACCTGAGGCTGTACTTCTGTAGTGATATGGCAAGCTAATGCCTTGAACTGTCTCTTAAAGAGGGAAAAGCATTCTTGTTTTACTGATATACATCATCAACATCCTTGAGTCAACAGCTATAAATTACACCTATCGTACTTTTAAACTTATTCTAAAATTCTCAAGTTCAAATATAAAGTATATTTAAGTATTTAACATTATTTTTAAATCTAATTTCCCATAGTTTTTATTTGTACTTGTTACTTCCAACTTCTGTTACATACTGTTAATAAAAAGCCACTCATTTATTTTTGTTTTTTGCTGTACTAAGGATTAAAGCCAGTGCCTTGCACAGAGTTATTGTCTTTTTTTTTTTTTTTTACTTTGAGACAGGAACTCAATAAACTGCCCTAGCTGGCCTCAGATTCTCAATGACTGGGATTAATGTGTGCACCACCAAGTGCAGCAAAATGCTCATTTGCTAAAAAATCTAATTAATGGCTCTAAGCCTCCAACAGACTTCTGAGATTCATGAAAATCTCACCAAAAACCTTAACATGATCCCGATGGTTATTTTGAGCAAAACCAGGATAAATTAACAAAAGAATACTGTGCCATACTATAATACTGTACATTGTCAAATGCAGTCAGTCATTTGTGTTGCTCTGCTATTATATACAATTATTATATACAACTAATAAAACTTCTGACAATGTTAGAATGTTCTTTTTAGAAAAACTCTATGTAATCATGTTAGTTAGCATATTTTAAATAAAATACGGAGCTGAGTGTGGTAGGACATGTCTATAACCCAAGAACTTTGAGAGGCTCACTCAGGAAGGTTCCAAGTCTGAGCGTTGCCTGGGAAACTTAATGAGACTCTGCCTCAAAATAAAAAACAAAAATTGGGGATGTAGTTTGGTGCAAAAGCCCTGCATTCCATCTCCAGCGCTACAAAAATAAATATATAAATAAATAAAACCTCAACAGTTTTATCAATATTGTATCAATGTCAGTAATCATAATATTGACCATCAAAACATTTTTTAGACATATAACCTATAAACGTATGCCTATAATTAAGTAAGGAAAAAATAAGAAAACAGATCCTGAGGTCATGGCACATCCATCTAGCCCTAACACTAAGGAGGCTAATCCAGGAGAACTGCCCCAAGTTCAAGGCCTGACTGGGCTACATAGCAACTCTCTCAAAAAGCAAAAGACACACAAAATACACAAAATTTCAATAAATTTAATCTAAGAGTTTACATTTAATAAGACCCATTTTCTACCACAACAGGAATGGGTCACTATCTGTTATACTTACTTCTGTATAACATTTTGCAAACTTAACATCATACCCAATTCGCCTTTCATCTTTTCTCTGTTTGCGCGACATTCTGCCAAGTATCGAAGAGCCTACAGCAAAAAAAAATAGGTTAGTTCACACACCCACAGGATTCAAAATTAAAACCCCCAGCTTACTCCAAGAGGAAACAGAAAGGATAGCACAACTTTTATTTTTAGATTTACTGATTTTGAAGTGTTTAGAAGCTCTTCTTTAACCATGATACTCAGAACAATCTCCTAGTGGAAAAATGACCCTCAAAATTTGTAGCAGCTGAATCTGCTCTTTACAATGGAGGTTTTAGCTTATCTTCAAGGTCAGATAAGATTGTACTGGTTTCATTTTTATCATCTTATCTTGACAAGGACACAAAAATGGAACTATATTCCATTTATTAATTTCAAGTAGGTACAGTAATTTTTTTTACACATTAAATTGCCAACAGGGACAAGACATACAACACTTTGGTAAATGAGTTGATTCTATTTTACTACCTTTAAAAAATGTTTTTTTGGAAAGGAAAAATCAAACACAAATTAATGTTCCCAAATTTTCCGTTTGTGAGCTAAACTAATTTTGCTAGGGTGTTTTTTTTACATACTTAAAATGTTTTGCAATCAATTCTTTCATGAGGTGCTTCTCTAGCAATCTCAATTAGCTACTTCCCTTCACAGCTAGAAAATGCTATCATCAGCAGACCTTCTCATTCATCATCACATCTGATTCTCAATGGAGTTTAGTATGCACTTCACCATCCAAAACTCTGCATCTCAGTCCACTAAACTTTCACATTTCCACTGGTCTTTTGCCTTCCATTTCCAAAGTCCCTGGTCTTTATAAAAATGTACCATTTATAAAGTCACAAACCCAACAATCTCTTCTCATTTCTGCAAATTACTCATTATAATTTCCACTTCAGTCCAAAAATGTTTAATTCCTATGGCCTCCTTTAAATGTTTAATTTCTGTCCTCCATTAAAAAAAAAAAAAACTGACAGGAAAACATAAATCAAATGTCCACTTTCAGATATGGTCAAGAAGCAATACAGGGGCCGGGGAGTTAGCTCAGTGTTCCGGCGCCTGTCTTGGAAGTGCAAGGGCCCGGGTTCGATTCCCTGGTAACCACATAACAATACTGGGTGTGGAGACCCACACCCAGCAGCAACCAGTACCACACACCACAGTGCCGGGCGTGGTGGCTCACGCCTGTAATCCCAGCACTCGGGAGGCAGAGGCAGGAGGATTGCTGTGATGTGAGTTGGAGGCTGAGCTCAGGGCCAGCCTGAACCACAAAGCGAGACCCTGTCTCAAAAAAAAGAAGCAATACAGAACTATAAACCGTGACAGGAGAAATGATGAGGTAAGTCCTATAATTACCACTTTCCTGCTACTGAAGAAGTTTCCAATTGCAGCAAAAATAGACACGTGGATCAATGAAACTGAACAGAGGACAGAGGAACAACAGCAGGCACATTCAGCTGTTTGCTATTTGATGTACACAACAGTTTTGTTGTCACTGTCTGCATGGGCCTCCTGGCCTCTCCTTTCTCCTCCCTGCAGTGTATACTTCACTTATGCAGCTGCATTAATGTTCCCTACCTGCAGCATCAAGTGGACATTCGCGTTGCAAATTTTGTCTGTTCTCATTTAAAAAACTGTTTTTATTCCACCATTTTAATTTGGAGCATTAAGTAAATGTTCACACACAAATACAAGAGTTCCATAGAAAAAAATGTAAGTAATCAACTGTTTAAAGCAAAAAAAGTATACAGTGGATGTAGATGCTTAAATATATGTAGAAGTAAAATGCATGACAAAAACATAACAAAAGATGTGAAAAAGGAATGGAAATATACCCTCCCCTGATCCCGGGTACTGGGGATCAAAGGAAAATTTTCATTTTTACACAAGACATAAACACATGATTCAATCTGGCGGTACACTGGTAAGTTAAAATGTGTAAAATAGTTGGGTATGGTAGCTCACATCTGTAATCTTAGCACCTGGGAGGCTGAGGCAGGAAGACTGCCCAAGTTTGAGACCTCCATGGACTACATACTGAGTTCAAGGGCAGCCTGGACGACACAGGCCATTAAATTCTCACTGGCCATTTCTGCTCACTGATCCCTCTATGAGCTCCATTTTTCTCTAATTTTACATCCCTTACCATTTGCACCTACCACCTGTCATTTCAACCAATCAGGTGCATAAAATGTAAACTTCCTTGTTCATCATTCTGTCTCGCTTACTTGGAGAGGCATCAACCCTGGATAAATTCAACTATTTGACTCTCAGGGCTTGCATTAGGCCCAAAAGAAAAAAGGGAATTTTGTAAGCAACTAATATAGTAATTCAGTGCTGTCAAACTAATTAGTCCCTCCACAGCACTAACCAGTCTTACCATCCTGCTCAGTCAGCAGCCTTTCCCATTTTTAGTAATTAGGAAATCCAGTGTTCCTACTCTAGCCACCCTTCCTTCTGAAGTCAGACATGTCCTAGCCTGTGACAAAAAAGACTGCCTTTGGCCCCAAATCCTAACTGGAAAACAACCCCTCTCACTTCTCCTCTGCTTAGTTTCTTACTGAAGCAGTACCCAAACTAGAAATCGGACAATTTTTCCTGTTTGTTACTGCTGTGCACTTTTACGTCAATATCAGTTTTGTCCATTAAATTTTGCTCTATGAAAGTAAAATAGAAAACACAAGATATACAGACTTGTGAAATTAGACTAAACAGGGATTTTATTATGAGTCCTTAAGGACAGTGAGTTATTTACATTAATTCTCTTTTAAACTTTGTTATGAAAATTTTACAGCACACAAGAGTATAATACATACACGGCAAACCCCATGTGCCCATCATGCAGCTTCAACAGTTACCAACTAAGTGGCCAACTATCCATCCCCACTGTCCACAAGCTCAACAGAATGTTTTATTAAAAGTCTATTAAAGAGCCAGGGATTTAGCTCAAGTGGTAATGTGCCTACCCTGGAAGCACAAGGGCCCGAGTTTGATCCCTGGTACTGCAAAAAATAAAAATAAATAAAAATAGAATTTAAAAAAATAAAATCTATTGAAAATATATCATCTCATCTGTAAATATTTCAGTATATTCATAGATGTTATTTTAACATTAATTTATTACTACTCTACTATCTTTAATATCCATTTTCCATACTCATTCCCAGCTATTTAAAATCATTTATGGTTGGGATAGGGACTTAGCTCACTGGTTCTGGTATCTGCCTTGCAAGTACAAAGTCCCAAGTCTGATCCCCAGTAACCACAGACCACAGTGCTGGGCATAGTGGCTCACGCCTACCCTCGGGAGACAGAAGCAGGAGGACTGCTGTGAGTCTGAGACTTGCCTGGCTACACAGTGAACTCAAGGCCAGCCTGAACTACAAAAGCAAGACCTTCTCTCAAAAAAAAAAAAAATTATGGTTGACTTGTTAAATCAAGATTTAAAAAGGGGCCTCATATTACACTTAAATGATGGGGCCCTTAGGTATCTTTAAAAAACCTATCGTGGTTACTACCATCCCTTCCTCCACCTGAGCTGCTTTTCTTTTAATGCCAGTTATTATTCAAGAAATCAGACTATTTGTCATCAGGAAATTGTCACATTTTGTGTTGTCTGTTGCCTTATGTTGTTCTGACCCTCAGATTTCTCATAACACAATTACTTTTTTCTTCGGTTGGTTAGTTGGGATTTTATTTGTCTTTTGAGACAGGGTCTCACTATCTAGCTCAGGCTGGTTTTGAACTCACTATATCATCCAGACTGGCCTCAAACTCGTGGTGATCCTCCTGCCTCAGTCTCCTGAGTGTTAGAACTAGAGCATGCTCCACTATGCCTAGCAACCTTTTGCATTACTACCTATGATCTTTTCCATTTCTGTAATTTTGTCATATTAAAATAACAAGTTCCACATTCATCAGCTAATGAATATATAAAAAATGTCACATCTACATAATGGAATATTATTCAGCCTCAAAAAGAAATAAGGTACTAATACAAGCTGCAATATGGATAAAATTTGAGGATATTATGCTAAGTGAAAGAAACATGCTACAAAAGACGTTATATAATTCTACTTATATGAAAACTCTATAGGAATTCTTGCTAGAATAGGCAAATCCAGACAGACTGAAAGTAGACCGGTGCTAATATAGGGACAGAGGCAGTGTGAATGAAGAACAAAAGGCAAAATGTAGTTTTTTGAGGTAAAAAAATATTCTAGCAAGACACAGTCAACTTACATTAGACTATTGCCTTTCCCCTTCAGCATGTGGTCCCTGTAGAGGGTAAAATACTGGCTTCTTAGGACACATCCTGGTTAGCACTCCTGAGAGCAAGCTGCTGGCCTGGAGCAGTCTAATCTTCCAAATCAGTATGGAGGAAGAGATGTGGACCTCAAAGCCGAGGGAGGGGCCAGGAGCAGGACAGAAGAACCCTCTAAGGTTCTGAGGAGAACTGAGCAGAAGACCTTGAAAATGACTGAGTTGAACTAGGGAGTCATAAAACTCTTGTGGGAAATTACAGATTTAATAACCTCATGACTTAATATTGTGGTATTCTAAAATGCAGAAATAATAGAAATAATCTGTGGACTTTCTTCACACAGTTAAGAATGTTGGTTTCCAGTAACTGTTATGACATAATTCTGCCTGTACTCAGGAGGTCTTTATAGGTGTAAAACAATTTTGAGCAATGTAAAGTTGCTGTTTAATGTCATTACATGTTATTTCTGCTCAAACTGTAAACCTGTATTATTGAAACTGAAACTGAAGAATGCACAGAGACTTGATTACCCTCTGTCACACACCCACACCCTGGGCACATAGAAGCTTAAGTGAGAGGGGGCCTACATGAATAACAGTTGTTTTTGTGCTGGATAGAAAGGCCTGGGGCAGCCAAGAGACTTGCTTCTCTCCCTCTTTGGGCCTTTCTCTTTGCCTTGGTCTCACATGCACACACCCCTACTAAAGACAGCTGTGGCGCTCTACCCTGGGCCCTGAGGGTTGCGGGATATCATGGACTTTGTTCTGGTCTCTAGGGCATATCCAAGAGGATTCCAAGCATGTGAAAAATGACCCTGCTTTCTAGAAAGTGGAACGTAACCTTTTAACTTCATAAGCACAATCATTTATTAATTTTTTTTAAATTCCTGTTTAGTCACATTAGAGAAATCAACAGGTTATACAAATTAAATAAACTAAAGCATGTTTTAAAAAAATGTTCTAAAACTACCTTGGGAGAAGTGTCACACATTTGTAAACCCAGCCACTTAGGACCCTAAGGCGGGAGGACTCCAAGTCTGAGGCCAGCCTGGACAGAGGTAGGCCAGTGTCAGAGTAATGACCAGCATTTGTGATGTTCTAGGTTCAGTCCTCTGCCCTAAGCTATTGGGTGGCTGAGGTGCAATGACTACTAAAATGAGCACCAGCGAAAACTCCACTCAAAAACCAAACAAGTGGGGCGTGATGGCAGATACCTATAGCCTCATCTTCTTGGGAGGGGAGGGCAAGAAAAATCACAAGTTCAAGGCTAGCCTGGGCAAAGTAGCCTGTTACAAAAATAAAATTAAAAAGGCTGCAGATGCAGCTCAGCACCCGTTGGGCTCAATCTCTAGTATCACAAAAAACAAACAAAATAAGATAGATTATCTTGTTAACTAAAAATAGAAAGTCTTCATGTATGCAGTATGCTATCACTTCTGTTACAGAATAAAAACAGTGTGGCTTGCTACCATTTATATAAATAGAATATTTGTGTACTATCATTTCTGTATGTTTGCATATACAGAAATACAGACTATTATTTGGTTTGTTCTACACATTTTCAAGTTTTCCTTAACTGTAAAATTAAAACACCGAAAGTGAAAATGTTAAAGGAAACTTACAAGCAAAGCTGAGTGGACAACAGGTGGGTTAGGATGGTCCATAAATAAAATAAGGCCAGGTAGACATCCTTGATCCTGGACGATGGCTCTTCTATTTAATGGATCTGCTGCTAGATCCCGTAGCTGGTTAACTACTGACAGAGCATCAGGTTCTTCATTCATGGTAGAAGAGGAAGAATTCATCTTCTATGTCATGCACATGAATAAAATCTTCTTAAATTCTGTAGAAAAGGTTTGCGATTAATTCTAGGCCACTAAGGCAAATTGCATTTGTGAAATAATCAAGATTACAACATCTTTAACAAGAAACAGATGAATCTGAATCACACACAAAAAAAGAGAACTGGCAATTCCATAGTTTGAGAAAATAAAATGAACATGAAAAAAATGAATGAAGATACCAAATTATTTTTGTCAACACAATGTTTAAAGAACATATGCCATCCTCAATATTCCAATTAATTCCTTTTAGCAATACATATTTTAACACTAAAGTCACAACAAGCAAGATCTTTACAGTTCAAGCTTGTAACCTTTGCTACAGTTCTCAACTGTAACACAGGCAATGCTTTCTTTCCCTTCAACATTTCGGGACCTGAAACAAGTGCTTCAGGGAAAACCGACTACCTGATAGCTCGCACTCTCGCACACTCTCTCTCTCTCTCTCTCTCTCTGTCTGTCTCTCTCTCTCTCTCTCTCTCTCTCTCTCTCTCTCTCGTCATTAATTCATCTAGGAACAAAACACCCAGAGTGTTCGGTCTACAAAAGATAAATTCCCTAAGAAAAAGGCATCCAAGAAGCTATACACCATGTAGCCTATGCCTGAGCCTAGCAGTATTAAATCAGAATCCAAACTGGATCTGAATATGAACGTTATCTGTCCATCTCTGTTTCATCCTCGACTGGCTACTACTGCTACCAGCAAAGCAATAGAAAGGAGGAAGTAGAATCTAAAGTAATTCACCTAACAGATAAAGGAAGAGTCACAGAGAAGTTAAAGAATTTGTCTCAAGTCACCAAGCTAGTTGGTAGAACTGGACTATCTCCACAGTCTCCCACCCCTAACACCACTAGGGATCCTACTCAGGACCTTTTGCTTGCCAGGCCAGCAGGGTGCCATGCTGGCACTCAATACAATCCTTTTCAGTTCAGCATAACTTTTTTACATAACTTTAAATGAAGTATTTTAGATAACTTAGACGACATGCAAAAGACAAACAAACAAAATACTAAGGAATAATCTTCATTAATGCAGAAAGTTAAAAACAGCAACTTTAACCAAGTCATATGGTATTCTCTTCACTGAGAAAAATATAAAGTGTAAATACTTTTCACAAGTGAGTTTAACCTGAATTTCAATAACAATGCCAACTGTCAGGGCTATAATGGAAAAAATTATTGTTAAGTCCAGAAAGATCTGTGGTTAAAGTTTTGAAGCAAAACATCAAAGAATAAAATAAAGCAGAACGGATCTTACTACGTACTGAAATATTCAAAGTTATAAGAATAAAGCAACAGCCCTAATGGAAGAAGAGGAGAGATAATTCTCTCAAGAAAGATATCTATGCCTTCAATATAAGAAAGCTAGCAAGTGAGTTAGACCTAAGCTCTACCACTTGAAAACTGTAACTTTAGGCAAATCTTTAAACTCTTTGTATTAGTTTCTAATCTGTAAAATGGTATCATGTAAATTTTTTTCCAGATGAAATGACAATACAAAGAGCTTAGACAAGTGGGTAGCACAAAGTAAATGCTCAATAAATGGTAATTTAAGATCATGTTACCAAAAAAAAAAAATCAATGAAAAAAGGGAAGACTCTTCAATAAATGGTATTAGGATAACTTCTTAGCATTTTTTAAACTACTGAATGGATCTTTAATGACATATGCCCCCAAAAAACCAAAAATCACACTCCAGACAAAATACATTAAAAATTTTTTTTTTTTAATTTCAGCCTGGTACAGGGAAACACACCTGTATTTCCATGCTTTGGGAGGCTGAGGATGGATACAGTCCAAGGCCAACTTGGACTACACAGTGAGACCATGTCTCAAAAACAGAGAAACAAAACAAAAACCACACCATACACAAAACACAAAATGCAAACAGATTACTTCAAGAAAAGACTCTAGATGAAGGCCATTCCAGGTTATTCTTTGAAAAGGAAAATATTACAGTCATTTTTTAAGAAAAATATTTACTGGTGCACTTTAGGTCTATGGAACGATCACATCCATCATAGGGAATTAGTACTAGTACATGATATATCTTGATTCTGTTTTCCAGTTTCCCTGCATGACTCCTCTTCCCCTCATTTACAAAAGGTTTCTCTTCATTTTTTTCCTTGCCCTTCTTTCCTTTCCCATTTGAACATTTTCTTCCCATTCCTAATATCTATTATACACTTTGGTTCTTATTTCTACTTTTACTTTCTCACACCAGCGAAACAATGCAATAAACATGTGAGTGTGATTTATTTCACTTAGAAGTATTATCTTGAGGTATAGCATTTAGCTAGAAATGTGTACAGCTTATTCTTCTTTATGGTAGAATAGTACTCCATTGTATTTTTTAAAAACTCACATCTTCATTATCCATTCATGTGTTGACGGGCATTTGAGCTGTTTCAGAGATTTAACTATTACAAACTGTGCCACTATAAACATGGATGTGCACATACCACCATGGTAGGATGCTTTTAATTCTCTCAGGAAGGGAATAGCTGGGGTAAATGGAACCGTTTACTTTTAGAATCTCCTCCTCTGATTTCTACAGTAGTTGTACCAGTCTGCACTACCAGCAACAGCTACCATAGGCATTTCTAAGTCAAGAGTGAAAAAGGGGGAAAGGGCAGGCTGGACTGCATACACAGATAAGACTAAGGGCTGGCGTGGTGGCACATGCCTATCACCCCAGTACTCCAGAGGTTGAGACAAGAGAATCGCCATGAGTGAACTGCCTCTGAACTACACAATGAAACCTGGTCTCAAACCAAAAAAACAGACTAGAGGATTTCAAGGCATGTTGCCTAAAGATGTCTCTATGATACACATTCTGAATATCCCCGTTTACAAACCAGCCTACCTGTAAGTTTTATGTGCTATCACCAACACAAGTTTTATTCAAAATGGAATCTACAGAACCAATGACCAGTCTACAGAACTAAGACCAAAGTCATAGTTAAGAACTTGCTGTCCTTGTCACAGAATGTAAGCTTGAAACTAGAGGCTTTCATTCTTACCTAAGGCATTCTATGGCAACTGGGCAAGTATGGAATGAGAATGAGCTTTAAAAAGTTACGCACAGATATTCCTCATTTAATAAGCTTTCTGTTTAACAACGGTTCACTTGTGACCACCACTCAGACTTACCGCCCATCTTTTTCTGTACAGTTCTGTGTATCTTATTTACATAACCTCAATGTCCTCTTTTGTACAATATACCCTGTTTATACTGTACTGTAATTTTTGCTGATTTTACTACATAGAACTAGTTTTATGTTGTGATATTTTACAGTACTGTATATATTACACAAATATAAGCAAAGTCATCAAGTTTCCTTTGACCATTTATTTGTTCTGAACATACCACATACAATTTCTTTGACCAGTTCAAGTAATAGCCTAGCTGCAGAAATTGAACTCAAACTGCAAGGAGTATCTGCATGACCTTCCTGCTCATTTAAGATAAACAAAAATAAAAATATTTAAAATTTGCAGGCCATGGATTTAGCTCAGTGGTTCTAGAGCTTGCCTTGCAAGCGCAAGGACCCAGTTGGAACCCCAGTAACCACACACAATGCCGGGCATGGTGAAGCATGCTCACCAGCAATCAATACCACATACCACAGTGCCAGGTGTGTTGGCTCATGCCTGTAATCCTGCACTCAGGAGGCAGAGGCAGGAGGATTGCTGTGAGTTTGAAGCTAAGCGCAAGGCCAGCCTGAACTACAAAGTGAGACCCTGTCTAAAAAAATTTCAAAAAAATAGTTAAAATTTGCAATCTTCAAAACTCATTGATAAGGAAAGAGGCTCAAACCAGGATCTGCCTAAGAAAAGGCTGGGAATACTAAGAGTTATCAAGGAATTTATAATAACAGAATTTATAATAACCTCCCCTCAAATTGGGGAGGTTTTGTATAAACCATCAAAAGAGAACTGCTCACATTAAGAGTTGGTTTTTATTTTCTAATTTTAACACTTTTGATAATATCAAGTTACTCTGATATCTTTTTCTAACTACATCACCTAAATCCCAATAAATGGTCAATAACTCTTTGGACTGCAAAGATTACATGGCTAATAATGAGAGAAAGTTATGGAACACTTAAATAGAAACAAATAGTCTAAAATCAACATTTAATGCTAATTAATATATTAGATATGCTTTGTGAGTTCGTTTTAATTTTACTAGTTTCACTCAAACACACAAATATGCAGTATGACAGAAATATGCACCTTCAAAAGCTGGAAAAATAGCTTTAAATGATTGTTTTAGAATTCATTCCATCCTATCCCCTCTATTCTCAATTTGGTAGACTTCAAAATATTTTTAAATAACCTGAAATGTTTATATGAGCAATTTTATAGCAGCTACTGAATCACAACGTATTTTTTTAAAAATCTGCCAAGGATTTAGGTGAGGGGTTGCAACATCTGCCTGGCAAGCTCAAGGTCCCAAGTTCGATTCCTAGTAACCATGTACCACAATGCCAGCCGTGGTGACTCACATGGTGTAATCCCAGCACTAGGGAGGCAGAAGCAGGAGGACTGCTGAGTTCGAGGCTAGCCTGGGCTGGCAAGTTCAGGGCCAACCTGTACTACAAAGCAAGACCATCTCAAAAACAAAACAAACAAACAAACAAAAAAATGTCCTCCCTACTATAATATGCACTAGAGCAAATAAATGTTTTCTTGTAGGTTTTCACTGAAAACACTAATGTCAAGAAAAAAAATGATGAATTTTATCCTGTATGCCTAAAGTATACTAATAAATGTGCTATTTTAAAAAAAAAGAGAATAGAAGGAAAAAGCAGAAATGAACTTTGAAATAAGGACGGGAAAAGAGATTAAAGAGATGGGAGAGAGATAGGAAAACCAGGTACAAATTCCCTATGATTAAAGACATCACTATCTTTATCTAAAATGAACCACTAAATAATGCAAAAAAAAAAAAAAACTGTAAAAATGGGCAACCTATATCAGAATAAACTATGATTATTATTAAAATGCAAATTTCTAGGCATGAGCCCAGACCTAAGGAACAATCTTTTTGAGACAGGGCCCAAGCCATCTTTTAGTAAATATACCACATGTTTATTAAAACTCTACAAGAGATTTTTTTAACTTTCTGAGAAACACAAAATTATATTACTTGGTGCTAGATTTCAGTTTTACTACCAGAAAACATAATTAATAAACTGGAGAGGGAAAAAAATAAGCAGCAGGAAATCAACCTTTCCAAAAAACTAAACGGAGTGTCTCTATAAAGAGAAACTAGATTTTACACATATATGTGGGTAAACATAATATTCTTGATATTACATTTAATTGTAGCCATTAGTACTTATTATTTCTCAGTCTTTTTGCTTTAAAGGCAGCATGTGAAATGCATACCTATAATCCCAGCACTGAGAGGTTGAGGCAAAAGGGAAGAATTCACATCCATCCTGAGCCAATCAACAATTCAGCAAGACCGGATCTCAATTTTTAAAACGATGCCAAGGAGAGAGGATAGGGATGCAGCTAAGTGCAACTATTTTTGGCTCCAATGCTAAAACTGCCACTACAGACATCACTTAACTTTATAAAAAAAATTAAACACATACTTGCAAACGATGAAACTGTGAAAAAACTTTTTCTTTGTTTTTCCACATTCTGTGTTTTTAGAACACAAGTGGATATATTCTGTATGACTTTAGTTTCTCTTCTGTTTAGTTCAGTTTGGATAGGCAAATCATTAAGAAAATAAATGCTCCCTACATTATAATATGCACTCCAATCACCTCAGGGATCTTATTAAAAAATACAGACTGATTCAGTAGTTGGAGCAGAGCCAGAGATTCTACAATTTCAATAAGATTACAGGTGCTGCCAAGTAGCACCTGCCTACAATCCCAATACTGGGGAAGCAGAAGCACGAGAATCCTCTTCAGTCCAAGGACAGCCTGAGCTACATAGCAAGTCAAGGCCAGCCTAAACTACATAGTGAGACCTATGTCTCAAATAGAGGGCCGGGGATTTAGATCAGTGGTTCCAGTGTCTGCCTAGCAAGCACAAGGTCTCCAGTTCGAGCCCTGGGAACTACATACCACAATACCAAGCGTTGTGGCTCACGCCTGTAATCCCAACACTGGGGAGGCAGAGGCAGAGGATTGCTGTGAGTTCGAGGCTGGCCTGGGCTACATAGTGAGTTTGAGGCCAGTCTGAACTACAAAGCGAGACTCAAAAGAAATAGCAATAATTTTTTTTTTAAATCAAATAAATAGAGACAGACAGAGATAGATTATAAGTGTTGTATGTCAGGGAGTCCACTTTTAGAAGCAAAGAGTTAAATACATGTAAGACACCTGTAGGTAAACAGGTGCCTGAAAGATTTCTTTCAGCCAAGAGCCACCAAAATCGACTCGGAATTATTTAGCTTTTTCATGTTAACAGCTGTGGAGAACAGCCACACAATCCAAGCCCTTGTTGATTTATGGTTGTTGAAAAAAAAATAATAAGCACTGAGATAGTTCTGGCTTTCTCCTCACTACCAACTAACTGTCCTCTGAGAAGCTGCCTCTTGCAAGCTTCGGGTTCTTGACGAAACAATCAAGCAAATCTCAGGATCAAAGAAAATTAGAATGCGAAACGATAAAACAGAATGTCGACAATTACTAAACAAGTACAATACTTCAATCTGTGGTGACTTCTCTTCTGGCCAGGTTGCGGGGGGGGTGGGGGGGGATAGTATCACGAAAGGGGTTGCTAGCAGCACAAATGCTTCCCAATAATAGTTTTTAAATTACAGATGTGAACTCCAGTCTGCCTTGAATTATGCCAAACCAACATATCCTTCTACCTCCCTAGGAGACGATCAGGTGCCTAAAACTGACAGAAAGTCACCAAAGAATAACCTGGAGAGAGGAAGAAAAGAGGCAAGATTACATTCATTAATAATGCCAAGGCTGGTAGAAGTTGGAGGTTAGAGTGACAGACAGGAAGACAGCATTTCTACAGTACACGTGGGGGCACGACGCTGCAGTCCTGAAGGGAAGCCAGAGCTGCAGCCGAGGTGCAGGGGCCGTCTCCCGCGGCCTTCCCGGCTTTACCGCTTTGTCTGGCGCCCCTGGACCCTACCTACCGCTTCAGAGGTTTAGGAGTTCAGAGGCTGCCGCACCATTAGGGCCACGTCTACAGGTAGGGTAGAGGGACCCAGACAGCGCGAAGCAAGCCCCTCGGTTCGCAGCCACGACCTGAACAATCACAAATCACCAAAACCACCGTAAAAACCAAACAGCGAAGGCGCTGGCGGGGAAGGCTCCGCCGACTCTACCCCAAGGCTCCTGTCACCTCTGCTAGTTCTACTCTTCCATTGGCTGATGATGAGTCCAAGGCGAGGTAAAATATCCAATGAATGAAGGCTTTCTTAGAGTAAGTCATTCATTGGCAAACTAGGGGAATGTATTAAGCATTCAATGGTGGGGCCCAATGAGGACCCAGAACACTGGATTGAACCTAATGATTCTCCGTCCCCTTTAACTCTGGCGAGAAACTACCGAGCTTCTGGACTACAGTTCCCAGCATTCAGCGGAGGGAGGAGTCACCTCTTCTGGATTCAGGCGTTCAAATGCAGTATTATTTCTTTTGCCATTCTTTTTACTTATATTGAAGCAGTTTCGTGATATTTGCTCCGCTTTCTTTGGTCCTAATTAATCTCAAAAAATGATTTTTCGTTCATTAGTTGTTGGTGAACTATTTTGAAGTAATTGCTTTATGGAGTTTTTTAAAAAAAATAATGAACTTGAGAATTTTTCTCAAATTTGTCACAAAGTATTTCTAATATTACCTTCTATTTATTAGTCATATGTTTGTTTTATTGGTAGCAGTCACTAAAAGTTTTGAATATAGATTTTATTTTTATTTTTTAAAGTATTTCTCCGAAGTAGAATCCAACTCTAACAAACAAATCTGTGAGAAAAATGCAACAATTGCACTCAGCCTCACAAGGAAGATTTTTGATTGGATCTTTAACAGTTTGATTCTACTATATAGCTCATATATTAGAATTTAAAAGGTTTCTAGTGCAGAAAGTGTGAATGAGTATGAATCCTAGATCGTATGCTAAATTAATATCTCCCATACTTGCACTGTAAGTGAATTTTTAAAACAAAGAATTACTGGTACTTCAGTTTACTTGTGTTACTTGTTCTTGGTTAGTCTCTTGTAATAAACTTAACAGTAGCAAAATAAAGCTCTCTTTCACACCATTTGACCTATAGCAAAAACAAGTCTGGCATGATTTCTGTTTCCCAGAGCTACAAAAGGTGGTGATGGATAAACACTGAGTTTAAATTTTTAAAATATGATACTTAATGTCCAGTAGTATAAGTGCCAGGTGCTCTATAATCAACCAGGCCAATCAACATCTGGAAGGGAGAAAAAGAAAAAAAAGGGGAAGAGATTTTTTAAAATTGCAAATGCAGAAAGCTACCGAAAAAAGTAAATATACCAAGTCCAAAGGGCAATGCTAGGTTAAACATAACCCATTTGGTTGAGTAAATGATTGTTTGATACTTTTATCAAAAACAAGTCAGTAACACCAGAAAGTAAGTTTGTTGTTTTACTAAGATGAATTTCCCTTGATGTTTGTTTTGTTTTGTTTTGAGATAGGGTCCTACCATGTAGTTCAAGCTGGTCTTAATTCCTGGCAATCCTGTGTCAGGCTCACACATGTTGGAATTACAGGTATGAGCCACATGCCTAACTAATTTCTATATTCAGAAGGAAAAAAAAAAACCAGGAGATTTTTCCCCAACTTTTAAATAATGTAGTTTTTTTACACTGTCCAGAATGTATGTTCTACAGTCTTTATCTTTTGTTTTCCTTGTTTGTTTGTTGTTGTTGTTTTAAGAGATGGTCTCATTTTGTAGTTCTTACTGACCCTGAACTCACTATGTAGTTCAGGTTGGCCTTGAACTCATGGCAGTCCTCCTGCGTCTGTTTCCCAAGTGCTGGGATCACAGGCCACGGGTGTGTGCCACCACACCCAGCTCAGTCTTTGTCTTTTGAAAGTTCACAATCTAAAATAAATGTAATCATGTTTCTTCCATTAAAATATAGAAAGGACTAAATTTTCCTGCAAAATGCCTTTATAAAGCAATGATGACTTGCCTTTAAAAGGTAAAAGATGTTGAGCACCTCTAATCCCAACATTCATGAGGCTAAGACAGGAGAATTGCTGCAAGTTTAAGGCCAGCCTAGATGGCACAGTGAGAGCTCAAGACCAGCCTAGACCACATGACAAAACCTATCATGAAAAAACAAAAAAAGGAGACCAGGAATTTAGCTTAATGGTTCCAGCACCTGCCTTGCAAGCTCGAAGTCCCGAGTTTGATCCTCAATAAGCACATACAGCAATGCCAGGCATGGTGACTCACGCCCACCAGCAGTCAGTACCACATACCACAGTGCTGGGCATGGTGGCTCATGTCTGTGATCCCAGCACTCAGGAGGCAGAGGAAGGAGGACTGCCGAGTTCAACACTGAGTTCAGGACCAGCCTGAATTGGGGGTGGGGGTCTCAAAAAAAAGAGAAAATCAATTTTAACCAAAATATAAATAAACTTTCCTGTGTTCTTGAGCAAGACATTGTTTCAAAAAAAGAAAGAAAGAACAAGCAAAAGATTCATACACACACATATAAAAAATTACATTTCCTAGACACCTGTGGATTATAAGCCTCAAGAAAGTCCTTAATGTTTTAGAAATTCATTTCCTTAAACAAAAATTGTCTGGACTTAGCACTGGGGAAGTTATACCCCCCTAGCATTATGAGTCACAACCAGTTCTTAGCTTTGGTTATCTTATCACAGGACACAGCTGTGATGTCAAGTTTCTCAAAAGTTGTATTGCTTAAATCACATCATACTGTGTTGAATACTGGAAGCTTCATTCAGTTAACAAACTTTTTTTTAAAAATATACCTTTCACTTTTCAACATAATACTTTCTGGAGGGCCGGGGATATACCTCAGTGGTTCCAGCGCCTGTCTTGCAAGCGCAAGGGCCCAGGTTAGATCCCCGGTAACCACATAACAATACTGGGCATGGAGACTCACGCCAGGCAGCAACCAGTACTACATAACACGGTGCCAGGCGTGGTAGCTCACGCCTGTAATCCCAACACTCGGGAGGCAGAGGCAGGAAGATTGCTGTAATGTGAGTTTGAGGCTGAGCTCAGGGCCAGCCTGAACCACAAAGCGAGACCCCGTCTCAAAAAAAATAAATAAACTTTCTGGAATATGCAGCTCTGACAGTGTGCATTATATATATTCATAGATTCTACACATTATCAAACAAGCATGTATTTTAAAAGATGACAAAATATATATACATCTAAAAGCCCAGACATGGCAATGAATACTTTCAGTGTCAGGACACAGCCAGGAATGATGATGTATATCCATAATCCCAGCCTTTGGGAGGCTGAGAGTAGGATTGGCGGGTGTTGGGGGCCAGTCTGGGCTACACAGTCAGTTCAAGGCCAGGCTGCACAACAAAAGTAAAGCCATGCGTCAAAAGAAAAACCATGAGGAGGAGAAGGTGGAGGAGGAGGAGGAAGAGGAGGACAAGAAGGAGGAGAAAGCGGAAGCAGAAGAGGAAGAAAAAGTTTGCTATGTATGTAGGTATTATGTATGTATGTATGTATGTATTTGAACTGAGAATCGAACTCAGGGACTCACACTTGCCAGGCAGGCGCTGTGCCACAGAGCTGCATCCCCAGCCCTCAAAACAGGGGAAGGGAAGGACACAAAGACAGAGACAGAAAGAGAATACCAGTACACATGAGGCCAAAGTAGGAGGATTTTGAGTTTGAGGCCAGACTAAACTACACAGACCTGTCTATAAATAAAGAAGAAATAATTAAAATGGAAATTCTGGCTGTTTATCTGGATGGAAATAAAATTGGATTTATGCATTGCATCATTTACTATAAAAATAGGTTCCAGATTAAATAAAAAGTCTTAGACGCGGAACTCGTCTGGGGCCCGTGCGAGAGCGCAGCTGCTCCGACGCGGCGGCGGCCAGAGAGCGGCAGCCTTGGTGGGAACCGCTGCGCTGCCGGCCCGGTCCGACCCGCAGTGCGGAGGGCGGAAGCACCGCGATCGGCGGACCCGCAGACTCACTTTTTACAAGTTTACCTGTTCCAGAGGAAAAGATAGCAAAAGACATCTTTTTTCAGAGTCATAACATACCCCTAACTGAATATCCCAGTCTGCCGGTAGAAAAAAAATCACTGTGCAGAGTTGTTATCTCTCTCCGGCCAGTTCACAGCTTCAGGGAATTTGAATGGAGTCGGTGTGACTTGGAAAAAAGATGACGAGCTACATGAGAACTACGCTGTCTACACAGGAAACAGTATGCATTCCCAGTACACGATTACCATCATTAACAGCAAGCAAATGGGAAGCTGTTCTTGTCTCCTTGAAGAAGAAAAGGAGCCAAGAGGAGCATTTAATGTCAGAGTTCCTGAACTTGGCAGAAAAAAACACGCCATGGATCACTCGTGGCCTCTCCCGTCTTGGTGTGTAAAGGGCAACATCGCTTTCCTTTTCGCAGACCTGGACAGAGGAGAAGGGACTGTACAGGTTCCCCACTGACGTTCCCATGAGTGATCAGTGAACGCACAGCAATGAAACCTAGCTCAGAATAAAGCTTCCTCTGGAAGAAGATGGGGCTTGTAGTGCTGAGCTGCTTGGTGCCTCCCAAACCGTTTCTTGCAATAATTGCTGATGCTGTTGGTGTAGTGGCTATTATTCTGCTTCGTGAAATACAAACGCAGAAAAAGAAACATCCACGTGACGGAAGAGAATTTGAACCAATCGAGCAGCTGAAGTCAGATGATAGCAACGGTATAAAAAATAATGCCCCCAGCACAGAAGAAAAGAATCTGTGAGCCAGGGAATGGGAAAGATCATATCAAGTACAATGACTTTGTGTTTCAGCTTTTAAGATAATCTGAGTTTTTATTTTTTAAAAGGTGAAAAGTTTATCCAACATGCACAGCTTCATAAATAATATGTGGTATCTCCGATCTAAAGGTAGATTTTCATTTGATAACTGTTTTGCACAAAAGCAAGGCAAACTGTGTAAAATATGTCCTGTGAGCTGTAACCCCAGAGTAATTCATTTTTTCCTAGTCTTCAGGAGACATCAGCAAAATCAGGTAGTTCATACAATAAATGTCACTAAAGGCCTGTTTGTAACCAAAAGACTTATTAGAAAGAAAGCACTGGGTTCAGTCATCACTAGCACTATGAAAAAAACCAGTAATTTTTTAACATGGCAAAAATATATAAGCAATGTCAGTAAGCCTAAGAGTAAATTGTCAACCCAGTGGGCAGATAGAGGAAAATGATGAGAAGGAAATAATCAACCATGAAGAAACAGGACAGAGATTATGATTTGGCATTTTATACAAAGAGCATCCATGTGGCAAATAAACACGAAAAAACATGTCAACTCACTCCCCCAAAATAATATAACAACAGGAATAATCACTTGATGCTGATCAGCCTACAAAAATTAAAATGAGCCGGAGAGTTAGCTCAGTGGTTCTGGCGCCTGTCTTGCAGGCGCAGGGATCCGGGTTCGATCTGCGGTAACCACATACTGTATTGGGCGTGGAAACTCACACCCAGCAGCAATCAGTACCACATATCACAGTGCCGGGCGTGGTGGCTCCCGCCTGTAATCCCAGCACTCGGGAGGCAGAGGCAGGAGGATTGCTGTGATGTGAGTTTGAGGCTGAGCTCAGGGCCAGCCTGAACCACAAAGCGAGACCCTGTCTCAAAAAAAAATTAAAATGATATAATATTGACAAGGGAGATAGGAAGGGACCCCCTCACATATTTTCTGTGGAAATGGAAATAACATTTTAGAGCAATACATCAAATCTAATGTAAAATATATTATGTCAAATCAAACAATTGTCATCTCAAGAATCTAAATCATAGAAATAAAAATCAGGATATAAAAATGCAAAGACTGATCTTTTTATTTGTTTTGGAAGGGAGATTTTTATTTACTTATCCATTTATTTATTATTTTTGAGACAGGGTTTCACCTTGTAATTCAGGCTCACCCTGAACTCACTTTGTAGCCCTGCCTACCCTCAAACTCAGAGCAATCCTCCTGCCTCTGTCTCTTGAACGCTGGGATTACAGGCGTGAGCCACCACGCTCGGCATTGTGGTATGTGGTTACCGGGAGTGAGCTCAGGACCTTGTGATTGCTAAGCAAGTGTCAGAACCACTGAGCTAAATCTCCGGCCTTAGTTTTTATTTTATTTTTTTTTTAATTTTTTTTTTTTTTTTTTAGGTTTTTTGAGACAGGGTCTCGCTTTGTGGTTCAGGCTGGCCCTGAGCTCAGCCTCAAACTCACATCACAATCCTCCTGCCTCTGCCTCCCAAGTGCTGGGATTACAGGCGTGAGCCACCACGCCCGGCACTGTGGTATGTGGTACTGGTTGCTGCTAGGTGTGAGTCTCCACACCCAGTATAGGTATGTGGTTACCGGGGAATCGAACC
>PVIR01022713.1:0-27553 GCA_004026965.1 Petromus typicus
TTTCTCCTTTGTACATTGTTGAACTTACACTTTTGAGATATTTTACAATATGCTGTAATTATTTTATGTATAAAAATTTCTGCTACTAGGTAATAAAATACTTAATAGAGAACACTGTGTTTATTTTGAAATCCTTCACACTTGGCATGTTTGGTTCCTAAATTGCTCAAAAATAGGTGTGTATTAATTACTGAATGGACAACAAATTTATGAGGTAGTTAGAGTTTACATTTAAAAATAGGGAAGATAACTTTCATGGAGTTGTCATTTGTCCAAAATTATACAATTTTTAAGTGAAAAAGCAGGATTTGAAACTAAATTATTACTGCAAAGCTCATATCTTTTCCATCACAATAATTGCACTGCCTTCTAGTTGATCAAAAGCTCTTCCTAAGCTTTAGAAGTTTATACAGAAACTTTCTTTGTTGACAGTGACAATGTTGTCTCTCTTTAAAGTGACATTTTTAGGACATTTCCTTGGAGGTAGCTCAAGGATGTAAGAAGTATTTCAACAGTTCTGTACTCAGTATTTATTTCTACACTCATCTTAATTTTTTGCTACATTACTCAAACTTTTGCCATTTCTCCAGAATTTATCGGTAAACTGTAGGTGATAATATTTTTGGAAAGTAGAATAAAATTTAGAATTCCTTGTGGTTTGTGGAAGGTCAGTATTCAATGCCAAGGGGAACATAGGGGCAAAGAATTTATTCTCAAGAGTGTTAGGTGACACAATGGGGTGGGTTATTTGGGGGAACAGTGTTTTGTGTTCAGTACACTCTCACAATTAGACAATAAATAGTTATGTGTAGATTTTTCAGTGAACTACGTTATTTATTTATTTATTTTAAATTGATTTTATTGGTATGTTTTATATATACAACATGATCACATTTGACTTTGAGAACTTGTACCTGGCCATGATGTATCTTCTTTGTTTTTTTGAGACAGGGTCTCACTTTTCTAGTTCAGGCCAACCCTGAACTCAGCCTTGAACTCACAGCAATCCTCCTGCCTCTGTCTCCCAAGTGCTGGGATTACAGGCGTGAGCCACCACGCCCGGCTCTGTGGTCTATGGTTCTGATTACTGGTAGGTGTGAGTCTCCATGCCCAGCATTGCTGTATGTGGTTAGGTTACTGGGGATTGAATCTGGGCCCTTGCACTTGCAAAGCAGACACCAGAACCACTGAGCTAAATCCCCAGCCCCTCCATGACATATCTTGATTCTCATTTTTCCCCTTTCACCTGCCCTCCCTACAAGCCCTATATACATAAGCTTTGTTTCCTTTTTCTACCAAGTTTTTTCTTTCTCCTTTTTACTTTCCTCTATCCACCCTTTCCCTTTTCCTTTTGCATATTTTCTTCCTATTTCACATTATGTGTGAAGTTTTGAGATGCCAAGTAGACCAATCACTAATGTTCACTGAATATTCTTTTTTTCTGACACTGTATGTTACTTATCTTCTCTAATTACACCTACGACGATGTGGCATGTGACTTCTAGATATAGAAGGAAAATAAAAGGAAACTGTTTGACATTCACTCTCTTAAAAACAAAACAAAATAAAACAAAGTCATTGGTCCTTCCCTGTTTGAAGGTAGAGAATAAGAGAATCAATTCAGGTTGTGTTTTTGCTCAGTTAGAACATTTTCAAAAATTCACCTGATAAGAATGTGGAATAGCCCTGGGGATATAAAGTCATGGTAAAGCACTCACTGCGAAGGTGTTAGGCTCAGTGTTGGAGCCCTACTGCTGTAAAAACAGGTAATAGTGAGCCATTTGTAGTCCTTTTGCAAGAGGATATCATTTTTTGCAAGCAGTGAGGAACACTACATTCTCCATAAGCACTGTACAGGAGAAATGTGGCAATAACCACAGATGAGTTATTATTGTTTTAAAATATGCTTTGGGCTTTTTTCCTCCAAGGAGATTAAGACTTTACAAAACCTTCATTGATAAATAAGCATTCAGCCTTCCAACACCCAAAGAAAAGGGTGAAAGTGCATATTTTTGAGCCTTATTTTATTTCCCTCTTTGGGGAAAGTCATCCACAACTCACTTGTTGAAGGAGTAGGTAATGAAGAAAGTAATGGGAATTCTTGTTAACTTTTTCTGCCAAAAGTTACTAAGCACTCTTTATGCATCAGACCCTGTGCAGTCTTGCAAAAGTATATCCTGTCTTGGGGTGAGTGGAGGGAGAGGACGTAGTCGTTTTTTTGGTTCACCCTCCTCTCAAACCTGAGAAAATGGTTTCCTCAGAGTCCACAAAAGCCCATTCTTCTGCAGCCCAGAGACTTCAAGAAACAGGAAAAGCAGTTTTCTCTCTTTTTTTCCCTCCAGAAAGAACTTACAGAAGAGCTTTTGATCCCAAATAGAAACTTCCTAAAAATGCAAATACTGCAGGCCTTTACTCTGTCCCTCAGGGCCAGGCATCATCACAATTCAGTGCTGCCCCAACAATGGGGTAATAATATCCCACATTGCATCCCCATGTGACTGTGTACCCAGTGAGCAGGGACCAGCATACAGCTTCTGATCTGTATCTATCTCCTGGTCTATTGCTTCTGAGAAATTCTTAGCTAATCCACATGTACATATTGACTTTCTTGAACTATTATTTCATGAGAATAAAGCAGTTCTCAATAAACATTTATAAGTACTTATTAAAATGGGACTTTATAGCTAGAGAAAAATGAAAAGGAAAGGGAAAAAAAAGAGAAAGTATGGACCAGAAAGGAGGTAGAAGAAATAGTCAAATATTCATATTAAGTAACTGAGTGTTTACTGTCACAAGTCCCAAGCCTCCGAAGTGCTTTGGATTGCAAGTATGTTTCTTCTTCTTCTTCCTCTTCTTCTTCTGTTCTTCTTCTTCTGTTCTTCTTCTTCCTCTTCTTCTTCTTCTTCTTCTTCTTCTTCTTCTTCTTCTTCTTCTTCTTCTTCTTCTTCTTCTTCTTCTTCACCATGGACTTTATATACATTAGCTTGTGTAATGTTTCTGACAACCAGTGATATGCATTTTTCCCTGTCTTTAATGAGTAAAGAGACTGAGGCTCAGAAAAGTTCAGTAACCTCTTTAAGACCAAAGAAGTGGTTTTCTATGGGCCAAGATTCTTATGTGCTCTACTCATCTTCCTGGAAGACAGGGAGAAGGCTTAGGTTTCTCTGTGGAGTAGAAGTATTAGTAACAGTTCTTAGAAAAACAGCAGGAGATTCTTCCTTAGATTTCAGTACCTAAAGATAAAAGTTTAAATCATGTTCAGGAGAATGAAACACATCTAGGGGCTCGCACCACTTACCCTGGACCTTCTGGACCACCTCCTCTCACTGGTTCCTTCATCATGTGCACACTAATTATCTCAATCTTTACTTATATTCGTTTTATATCCATTTTGATCACTATCACCTCAGACATGGCTGTGTTATGATTTAGCAGGTAAGTCAACATTAGGACTGTTATCTGACATTAGACATCATGAGCAAAGCTCACATTTTCTGTATGTTTTCCCATGGTGCAGGCTGGGGATTTCCATTAGAGTGGAGAAAATTTTTTCCATTGGATTAACTATGAATGATCCATGAAGTTAATTAACAGCATTAATTTGTATTAGTGTGCTTTTGTGACACATCATAAATAAATCTATCATGGGAAATGGGTACATATATATATCTGTTTTGATCCTTTTTACTTTCCTTCAACTCTGCTTCAGTCTGTTGCATTCATCTATAAATTCATTCTGGCTGTCACATTTTCAAAAGCTCCACCAGAGTATCCAAAGATTAAACAAGAATATATGGCAAAGGTTGAGATTTAGCTCAGTAATTCTGGCACTTGCCTTGTAAGCGCAAAGTCCCAGGTTTGATCCCTGATAATCACAAACAACAATGCTGGGTGAGAAGACTCATGCCCACCAGCAATCAGCATCACATACCACAGTGCTGGGTGTGGTGGTTCATGTCTGTAATCCCAGTCTTTGGAAGGCAGAGGCTGGAGGAGTGCTGAGTTCAAGGCTGAGTTCAGGACCAGCCTGAACTACAAAGTGAGACTTTGTCTCAAGAGAGGAAAAAGAAGAAGAAGAAGAAGAAGAAGAAGAAGAAGAAGAAGAAGAAGAAGAAGAAGAAGAAGAAGAAGAAGAAGGAGGAGGAGGAGGAGGAGGAGGAGGAGGAGGAAGAAGAAGAAGAAGAAGAAGAAGGAAGAAGAAGAAGAAGAAGAAGAAGGAGGAGGAGGAGAAGAAACATTCTTGAAATCCAAAGCACTTGTGAGGCAAATTTCCTAAGAAGTAATAGAAACTCAGCTGATTCATTCTCATCCAAAAATATTCATATAAAATGATTATAATACTGTAATATAATACAAACTAATGAAGAACATGCAATACACAAACACAAATAAATAAACATGTACTTACCTTTGAAAACCTTCCTGGCTGGTGTGAGTAGGACAAGAGAGAGGAAGGTTATTGTGTGGTATGATTTTCTTTTTTTTTTTTTTTTTAGGTTTTTTGAGACAGAGTCTTGCTTTGCAGTTCAGGCTGGCCCTGAGCTCAGCCTCAAACTCACATTCCAACAATCCTCCTGCCTCTGCCTCCTGAGTGCTGGGATTACAGGCATGAGCTACCACGCCCGGCACTGTGGTATGTGGTACTGATTGCTCCTGGGCATGAGTCTCCATGCCAAGTATTGTATGGTGTGAGTCTCCCACCCAGTATTGTATGTGGTTACCGGGGAATCAAACCTGGATCCTTGCACTTGCAAGACAGGTGCTGGAACCACTGAGCTATATTCCCTGGCCCAAGCCTTGAACTCTTAACAGTCCTCCTGCCTCTGTCTCTCGAGTGCTGGGATTACAGGCATGAGCCACCATGTCGGACACTGTGGTATGTGGTACTGATTGCTGCTGGACGTTGAGTCTCCACACTCAGTATGGTATATGGTTACTGGGGATCAAACCCGGGCCCTTGCACTTGCAAGACAGGCGCCAGAACCACTGAGCTAAATCCCTGGCCCTGTATGGTATGATTTTTGATTAGAAAGGGGGTACTGTCTATTGGCTTAGACTATTTTCAGAGGAGTCATTTTTCTTTTCATGCAGCTTTAAGAAAGAACCTATCTAGTGACACTTGCTTATGTCTCCTTGTGAGGATATCATGGAAATGTGACATTGCATTATTGTTAAAGAGATTCATTGCTTGCACCGTACAGCCTTAGTCAGGTGGTGCTTGTCTACAAAATTTTGCACCATTGTTCAGTCTCTAATCTTATTCGAAGTGAGGGATTCCTCCATGCTTTTCTTCTCCTCCTCTGCAGATGATATCTCCTCCATGACTTCTTGGTAGTGGGAGACAATCATCTACCCGATCCTGCACATGTGTGTGCGCACACATACGATGGGTTCAGTTGTGATCATGTGGTGACTGGCTCCACATACTGCTACTTATACTGCAAGATGGAAACATCCCTCTTTTTCAGGTGAAAATTCGTTGGAAATGTTTGCTCTCCCCGTGGAACACTTGCAGCCAGCCCTCCTCCACACTGCCAGGTTCTGCTCACTCTGCACCTTCTCTCATCTCCGCGAGGCCTGTCACTAAGTACTGTCACTGTGAGGAGTGCCAGAGCACAAAACAATGGCTTATTCAACAAACCTCTCAACTTTTTATGTCTTTCTTGGAGAACAATGTTTAGAAATAGCCAGGAAACTTGACTTTAATTTTAATTTAAATCTAGATGATCGGATATTTTTATTGTTGTTGCTGTTCTGTGGGGTATTATTTCTTTAGTGTTGTTTCCTCGGAAAACCATTTATGTTTGTTTTCTTCCTCACACTTGGATACGTGTCTTACATGTTTTTCATAAATAACGAACCATATGCCTCTTTGTAATCATATGTGGTGTACATTCATAACTATCTTTATCTATAAAAGGAACATAGTATTCAAAATATAATTAAAAAGAATGTGAATTCTAAGTTCTAGATTTTATATAGCCCAAGGTAAAAGAAATCTGGTAGCTGTCATTCATAGAATGAGTTTTAGTGCTTGAATTCCACTAAATGTTTCTTGTCTCCCTCTGTTTTTAGCTCACAGATAAACTCTGTGAGAAGACATTAGAAAGAAGGTCAGAAGTTTATACTGACTTAACAAAATTGCACTATTATTTGAAGAATTTTATTTATCTCATTCTATCCCCTTCAAAAAGAATTTTTCAAAATCTAAGGATGTTTTGGGCTCGGGACTTTTGCTTGTCATTAAATCTTTTTTGCTATGTGAAAAATAATTTTACCCAATCATTATGCTACTTGGATTCTCATCCTCCAGATTTGGTCCCATACTCCTAGGTATTTCAGCTCCTTATCTATGGAATGTATACACTTTGTTTTGAACATATTATTATCAATCTCACAAAAATTTGTCTTCACTTTTGCCAAGTACAGATCAGACATACAAAATTACTTGCTTCTTTCTGAAACACTCTATAAACCTTCCTGTAGGAAATACCACTGCACTCCTACGAGAAATATATTTTGGGAACAGCACCCAGAGATGGCATCCTTCTTTATGTCTAATAGCTTGTAGATTACATGGATGTTAGCTGGCTATTATACGCTTCCCCTGGACAGACTGATGCTTTCAACTCCAATTCAGTGTCTAGACTTAATCAACTGGTTAACAAATCCTGATCATCCCCACCTTATAATCTCTTCCACAGTCTTCCTTTTATCCACTGTCCTCATTCCAATTCATGTCCCAATACTTTCTAGAGGGACAGCTGAAGTGGCGTCTGTTCACCTCCTCCACATCGTCCTTCTTCAGCAATTCTGTGCCCATGTTTCGCATCCTCAAACATTGTTTTCATAACAGTATTCTTCTACTCACAAATTTCCAATGGACCTTCACTGCTAGGGTGATTTAATTCCAAACTATTTCATTTGGAAGGGAAGGTGTTGGTGCCAAGCTGTCGCTCTAAGGCTCTAATCGTATCTCATAATTCTTATCTACCCTCAGCTCATTGAAATGTTATCTATTTGCCTTTCCTCCAAGTTATCACCTTTCACCTATGCTCAGGCTATTTCTTTCACCTGGTTGGCTAAGCTGGTCATCATTCCTAATTTTCTTTTCTTCCTGCTACCCTTTTAAAATAAAAGTTGAATAACACCTTAAACATTCTTTTTTTAAACCCCTTTGCAATTAGAATCAATCATGTGTCAGAGTCTAAGCCTTGAAATATCATCACATCTTCTACTATTTCATTTTACTTATAGAACAATTATAGTAATTATTATAGACATGTAGATTCAATAAAATGTTACTATGGAGGCTGAGTACCCCCCAAAAAAGGAATAGTGTTACATTTTCTGGCTTACTTAGGTATATTAAAGATTGTTGTCTAAGAAAAACAACATTTATTTTTTAAAAGTTGTTAAATTTTATTTTGTTGAAATTTTTCAAACTTTTATTTATTTTTAATTGAATTCTTTATTGGTATATTTTATATACACATCATGATCACACTCAATATTGAGAATTCGTATCAGTCTATGACATGACTTAATTCTAATTTTTTCCCCATCCCTGGCCCACTCCACAGCCACCTGCCCTCTATATACATATGTTTTGTCTCCTTTTCTAACATCCTAGTTTACCCTTCTCTTTGTTACCTGCCCGTACCCTTTTCCTTTTGAATACTGAGTGTCCCTCCCTTCCTCCTTTCTTGTCTCCTTCCCATCTTTTTGTGCTTCCTTCCTTATTTAGTTTGATGGAGAAAGAAGGAGGTGAAATTTGATGTTTGACAGGGAATAGAAAGACTTAATGTCTTTTCTTCTTCTTGTAACTAAAGATAGTGACTCTGTTTAATAACTAAATATTGTATTTTAGTTTATAACTGTGAATCACTGTAGATACACCTTTAACTAGTAGTCATGAAACTCTTGGCTTTTTGTTTATTTGGATTTCAGCAGACCACTTCATAGAGATGTAAAGTCATCTTTTTTTTTCCTAGAATGTGCTGAGGAGGTTACCAAGTCAAATGGTCCATCCACAAACTACTGACTTTAGTCCTCAAAATGGTAGCTGTAGAAACTGAAATGGTCAGTTAGAAAGGCCATGTACAGTTAAAGAAATCTGTTAATATCAACAAAGAAAGGAGAAAAACCCAGTGCCTCTCGAACCACTCCGGGACAGTTTTACTTTTGCTTCTGAAGAGTGAAACAAATGCACTTCAAAGTATCACGTCTGTGGGTGAAAGAAGAAGCACAGCGACAGCTTGGAGACCAGACCAAGCCTTCCCCTTGGATAAGCAAACGATGTTGGATGCCTTTGCACATTTGACCAATTTCTTTTAATAATCAATAATTTTCTAGAAGTTCTTATAAAATATCATCTTCTAAAAGCTTTCATCTTTGGCACTGATGAGGAACATCAGCTTCTAAAAGGAAATACAGCCTCGTTTACTTTACAATACTTGTCACGTTTAGCGATATTGGCACATCCCCTTTGTGTGTCTTAGGCCCATGGCTCTAAAAGCCAAGGTCCAATCTCAAATACTTCCTAATATGGATAAGAAGAGTGACCATTTTTATAACCAACCAGTAAAGAATGAAGAACAGAAATGAGAAATGGCAAAGAGGAAGCAAGCCAGGTATGTGACTTGAGAGAGAAAGATACAAAAAGCTGAGTCAAATCCTCATTCCTTCCTCACTTCCCAGGGCTCTTCTCATTTAAAAAAAACACACAAGAGCCATGGTCAGAAACAAGTGAGGCTATGGGAAGGGGGGTGTGCCTGGAATGTGCGACACTTCCCTTTTAGGGTCTCGTGATCTGGAGAGAGGCTAGTGTAGATCAACAAGTCTGATGACCTTGATAAATATTTAAATAGCTTTCTAATGGCAGAAGAACTGGAGGCAGGAAGCTTTCTTCCCCCTGGTGGGAGTGGGAATACGCCGATGTACATAATGAAACTTAAACAGAGTCTTGAACATTAGAAAGACTGAGAAAGATGAAGGATGCCAGAAAACCAGTGAGCCAGACACAGCCAGGGGGTTATTCCTAAGGAACAGCAAATAGATTGCACTCTTGAAATACAGTTTGCATGGAGAGGAATCGTGATTATAAAAGGGAAGCCTGACTTGAGTCAGATTATTTTTGGTTGAGTTTATTGGTACACTTTATATATTTATTATGATCACATTCATCATTGAGAATTTGTACCTGTAGGTGATACGTCTTGATTCTCATTTTTCCTCTCCTCTGCCCTTCCTACATAATCCCTACATACATAAGCTTCATTTCTATCATCTTGTTTTTACCATCAAATGTTTCTTTCACTTCTTTATTTTCTCCTCCCCCTTTTCCTTTTGATCATTTTTTCCTTATTTCACAATACCTATCATAACTCTACACCTCATTTACACCTTCAGTTTCACATACCAGAGAAATGATGCAATATTTACACGTATCCTATTTATGTCACTTAAGAGTATGCCCTCAAGGTGCATCCATTAAGTAAAAATGACTCAAATTTATCATTCTTCATGGCTGAGTAATACTCCATTTTATAAGAAAAACACATCTTTATCCCGTCTTCAGTTTGGGCCAGATATTTTTAAAGAAACACTGGCAATTATATTAAGTCATATATAAAGCAATAGGGTCCGCTAACCATGGAGTAAAACTTCAGAAACCATGTGCCAAAATAAGCCTTTCCAACTTTTAAATTGGTTTTCTCAGATATTATGCTATAGTGACAGAAAGTGACAGAACACTAGAAAGTAAAATTTATTCTTTTTGGCACTTCAAACCAATCTCCATGCTTTATGCATTCTAATTTCTAGATAGATTCAGAATGTGTCCATTTCTTCACATCTGAGTGCCTGTAGCCTATCCCAAGCCATTGTCACTTCTCGCTGAACTACTGCTGCCCCAGCGGGTCATGCCTCAGTCTTGTCCCAGGCTGTGTGTTCTCCATCATGCAGCCATACATCATATGCCATCTCTTTGGGACTTTCTCCCAGCTGCTTTTACCTTTGTGATTCAATCTAAAATCAGAAAAAGATCTTTCCTGAACTGGCTTCAGCTACCTCTCCACCTCTACCTATAAGTATTTTTCTTCCCTCTTCATGTACATGTTCAACGGATATATATATGTATATATATCTTTCTAAGTTTCATATATGAAATAACACTCTACTCACCAGGAGTAATGTCTTTTCGAGAGTCTTTATATCCCAGCCTCGACAATTACTACTTTAGAATTTTAAGTCAAGTCTGTCTGACTCTTGTTGACACTCTAACCATGATACAATATAATCTTTAGTAGCATTCATAACTATGGAGGACAATTTATTATTAATATGTATTATGTTTATTTTAAAGATACTCTTCATATGTGATGTACAAATCACTCCCAGAATTCTGCTCTAAATCTTCATTAAGAGGAGAGAAGGCTTAAGTTACATCTGTGAATAAGAAAAGTTACTCTATTTTCCTCTTCTTATTTGTCTACATCATATTTTAATAAGGTGCTTTGTGGATAATCATAGCCAAGACAAAAACATAACCTCAAAAGGAAGAGGGGGATAGCTGGGTGTGGTGGCTCACTCCTGTAATCCCAGCACTCAGGAGGCAGAGGCAGGAGGATTGCTGTGAGTTTGAGGGCAGCCTGGGCTATACTGTGAGCTCAGGGTCAGCCTGGACTAAAATGCCAGACCCTGTCTCAAAAAACTAAGAAAAAAAAGAGAAGAGGGAAAAAATGTTGAAACTCCTCAATTAATCAACACATTATGTATTATGAACTTAACACAGGATATAAAATATTTCTGAGGGTTCCAAAAACTTCTTTGAAGAAACAGGAAGGCAGGAACGTCTAGATGTTTTTTCTAAGACTTTTTTTCTCTTTACTGGTAGACATAGTGCATAGAGCTACATCCCTAGCCCTCATGAGCCTTTTTTTTTTTTTTGACACAGGGTCTGGCTTTGTAGTTCAGGCTGGCTCTGAGCTCAGCCTCAAACTCACATCACAGCAATCCTCCTGCCTCTGCCTCCTGAGTGCTGGAATTACAGGCATGAGCCACCATGCCTGGCACTGTGGTATGTGGTGCTGATTGCGGCTGGACATGAGTCTCCATGCCCAGTATTGTATGTGATTACTGGAGGATCGAACCCAGGTCCTTGCACTTGCAAGACAGGCACTGGAACCACTGAGCTATATCCCTGGCTCTCACAAGCCATTCTTTGAGGACCAATCTCAGAGCTGTCACAAGAAACAATTTTCCCCATAATAATGAGTGACAGCCTCATCAGGATGCATGCAACCTTGCCCATGTCCTGCCTTCCACATGATAGACCACACTGGCCTAATTGCTCCTAGAATAAACCAAAAGTAAAGAAGGGGAGAAAAGGAGGAAAAAAAGAAGCAGAAAAAACTGCGGCCTTAATCACTATAGAAAAGCTTTACCTGATGTGCTTGGATCCAAACCTAAAAGGTCTGAATTACACTAGAAGATAGTAAGTGCACCAACTGTTTTCAGTTTATGCCTATCTGACTTCCCCTTCAGTACTTTGCTGAAGATAAATTCCTACCACTAATACATGGTAGTGCTCTGGACTTTCCTCTGCTATCGTCTCTAGTGGGCACGGGGAAACCACGCTGGCTTGTTTGCACTTGTCTTAGGGGCTAGGTGGAGAAACTGGAAGAATTAATTCCTATTCAATACCCAGGGGCGTGTCAAGAAGCCTGAACTTGAATCTCAGATTGCAAAAACACAATTCAAAAAGAACACGATATTCCCTTCCCCCTTGGCATTTTGCTGATAGAGTTGTCAAGCTAAATGGAAGATTACTCCCTTCTGCGGTACATTCACTGAAACATCCTTTACTAAGACCAGCAGCAAAATTAAAGAAAAAAAAAATGAAATCACTCAAGTTTTCCCTTCACCTAAAGTATGACCAACATAAATTTGATGTAAACCTACAAAATGACCTTTCGGAAGTTATGGGATGGGTACTGCTTTTATCCACTATTTCTATCTCATAAACACTCTGGATGGTGAGGCTAGTTTTTTTTTTTTCCTCCTAAGAGCAATATTTAATGGAAAAACACTGTGGACGTAACCTTCTGAAGAACTGGAAGATAGAGACACATTCTCTGTTGAACATAAACAAAAATATCTAACTACCGTGCTATTTCCTGACCAGTGAGCCCTCGATGTGTTTATGAAGCCTTGTAACGTGTTACAGCAGCGATGACTGCATGGAAAGTCTCCTCTGACAGGTTGGGGCACGACCTCAGTCAAATGAAGAGTTGTCATCAGCTCCTAGTACGACACTGGCTTTTCAGTGGTCCACAGTCTCCCCGTTGTGCTTTCCAGAGTGCAGTCAGCATTTGGATGGTCATTTCACAGACTTTTGGTTACAGTTATGAATCAGTGATATAGGAGAAATTTCTCCGTTGATTATAATCATCATAATACCATCTCTTCTTTCTTCTTTTATATTTTAATTAGAAAGGCAATCTATCCTATCTTTTAATTCAGAAAATAAGAGAAAAAACTGTTTATAAACAAAATCTTTCATTGCTTCCAAGCTCACATACACTGTTAATGTGCTGGTATACCACCTTACTGTTTATTCTTTCACATCAGTTCTTATGTGACCTGGTAGTATAATTACACAAGGTATATGATTGTGTGTTGTACTTTTTAAAAAACAACACTGTATCATTACTTTTGTTCATTTCTAAACTTATTTTAATGTCTGCCTACTATTAAATAATATATTGGCAACATAGCTTACTTAACCACTAGGTACAGTGTTACTATCATTCCAGAGCAGATCTTTTCTTTTCTTGTTACAAATTTGTAATTGCTGTACTTGTGCACAAGTATGGTTAAAATAAAGTTTATGGCTCTTGGGTCGGCATGGAAAATTACTTTCCAAAAGTCTTCTGCTACTTTGTGTGGACACTCGTATACATGGAATGCCTAGCTAATTTATCAAACCCTTCCCAGCTACGGGTATTGTGATACTTTAATGAGTTCTCTATGTAATAGAGGGCTATTAGCTTAAAGTTATGATTTTCTTCTCTTTGACTACTAGCAAAGTTATTTCCCCATAATTTATTTCACTATTTTTATTTCTTCCCTTATAATTTAATTTTTCTGTATCAGTTTTAATGCTTTAATATTGATTATATAAAAATATTTAATGCTTTTTTTGTAATTTCAGTGCCTGTTTTCCTTTTAAACTCATACATATAATATTTTTATTATATTTATTATACTACATTTATTCTATATTATGTGTGTATTTTTCTTTTACTCTTAGGAAATTTTTCCACAAACATGTAATGGAAAATTTCAATTTAACTTTTGTCTAGATTAAAAAAAAATGTTTAACCCTGTAATTCATGTAAAATTAATGTTCACAACGTTGTATAGGCCTAAACTGTTTTCCTATTACTAGCCAATAAACTTTCATTTTTAAAATATCTATACTATAAACTAGTATTGTAGTAAAATAGTATATTATTATATAATATAGAATAATTCTGACACTTGTGAGTGAATGACTTCTATTTTACTGAGCTATCTAGTTACTGAGTTGTAACAGCTGACATGATCCTAGTTTTCTAATATACAGACACAATCCTTATATGTCCATAGTTAACATTCTCCCACTCCAGTCCTTTGGATTTTACTATGAAAAATTCATTAAACATACTTGGTTTTTTTCAGTATAATTTGTATCACTGGTCACATAGAACAGTTTCTGTTTTGCCCAAACTCAATATCATGTATTTAACAAAGCTGTGGACAAGACAAGGCTCTAGTTATAAACAATGCAGGAATAGTGAATAAGTCTTTAGTCAAATAAGACTGGTAAGCCACCATAGTCATATCACAATATAGGGTAATATGTAGACTATTTGAAAACATCCTATATGACAGCAAAAAGGATTATGTCTGTGATGTTGTATGCAAACCAAGTTTGTCTATAACCATAATAATTGTTTTGTGATCAGAGAGAGAGAGAGAGAAAGAATGTGTGAAATATTATACTACTAATATGTTTCTGATATCCAGATTAAAGAAACTGGTTAAGTAGTTGATTTGATGTGACAAATATAGACTTTTTCAATTGGAGAGTAAAGAATTCTTTATCTACTTTATAAAGGTTCTTTTACAGAATGGAGTATTACTCTGCCATAAAGAATGATGTTTGAGTCATTTATACTCAAATGGATGTACTTTAAGGACATACTCATAAATGAAATAAATAGGTCAAAGATGTCTGAATACCGTATCTTTTCTTTGGTATGAGAAACTGAAGATATAAATGAGTTCTAGAGTGTATGATAGATACTGTAAAATAAAAAATATTCAAATGGTAAAGTAGGTAGGATATATAACGTGGGGGAAAATACAATATTTTTAAAAAAGGAAATAAAGCTTATGTATATATGGGATGGGGTGTGGGCAGGGAAACGGGAAAAAATTAGAATTAAGTCATGTAATACACTGGTACAAATTTTCAATGTTGATTGTGACCACGATGTGTATATAAAATGTACCAATATAATCAATTAATTTAAAAAAATAGACTTGGGGATGGGGATTTACCTTAGTGGTCCCATGCCTTGCAAGTGCAAGGGACTGGCTTTGATCCCCAGTAACCACATACAATGGTGGGTGTGGTGACTCACCAGCAGTCAGCACCACATACCACAGTGCTGGGCGTGGTGGCTCACGCCTGTCATCCCAGCACTCGGGAGGCAGAGGCAGGAGGATTGCTGTGATGTGAGTTTGAGGCTTAGCTCGGAGCCAGCCTGAACTACAAAGGGAGATCCTATCTCAAACAACAACAAAAACAACAACAAAACAACAACAACAACAAAATAGACTTTTTCTGATTTAACATAACAAAGAAAAATCTAATAGAAATAGTCTTCCAGGCAGCATTTTTGAACAGTAAGCCTGATAAAATGAAATTCTGAGCTGGGGCTGTGCCTCAGTGGTATTATCTTGTGGGACTAATAGCTACTTTACCCAACCCTTATGTTCTCTAATACTATTTTTCTTTTTAAAATTCTACTAGCTGAACTGTTGGGATAGATTGCCTACATGATGCAACAAAAAATGAGATATTTTAATACATAATTTCTATTAAAAGTACATTCTTTACAAAACCACAATACAACTACCAAAGTTAAAATTAATATTGATTTCACTATGACGATCTCGCCCATGAACTCTGCCTAATTTTGTTCAGTGTCCTATTAATGTTTAGAATAAAATGATTTAGTCCTGAATCCTGTGTTGCATTTAGTTATCACAACTCTAATCTCCTTCAAACTACTTGCTCTGAGCTTTTGTAGCCTTTTATGATTTTCACACTTTTAAAGAATGTCTTTCAATTTGGATAGTCTGATATTTTCTTATCATTGGTTTCAGAATGTGATGTTTGAGAAAGAATATCAGAGAAGTGTGTGTATCTTCACTATATTCTGTCAGATAAATACCAAAAAGTTAGTTTATTAATTTCATCTTCAAATTTATAAAGGAAAATAAACTCTCCAAAACTGGATAATAAACAGATTCCCATTTTGGTTTTGGTTGACAGTAAATCGAATAGAAGGCTGCTACCTGTGAACTATTGCTGTTAAACAAACCACTTCAAAACTTACAACTTAAAACAACAGTTCTACTTCATAATTTTGCAGGTTGGTAATTTAGGATGGATCCAATTGGGTGGGTTCTTTTGGACTGCGCTGGGTTTGGCTGATCTCAGCGGGGCTTGCTCATAAGTCTGTGGTCAGCTGTGGAGTCAGCAGGGATGACTCATGTCTTCAGGCTCCAAGACTTCTAGGCAGAAGCACAGCAGCCCCGAGACTGAGGCTCAAAATCCAGGCAGCATCACTCTGCTGCATAATATTAGCCCGAAGTCAAAAGGTCAGATAGATTCAAATTTTGTTGAACTAGCAAGTTCGATGAAAAGAAGGAGTGCTTTTCATTAAATGGTTAATTCACAGTGGAAACTACTGAGTTTATTTATGATTGTGTAATAAATTACTCCAAAAGAAGTGACAAAAAATTTGTTTTGCTCATTATTTTTATGTCATGTGTTCTGATGTAAAAATTACGTCTATGTTATATAATGTTATTAATAGGAAAATGAATGAAATTATTGACTGTCAAATGCAAAAATAATTTAGATATATAAACCATTATACACATTAGTTTCAGATAACACAAAGGTAAACATTTTAAAAAGAAAATCTAGAAGAAAGTGGAATTGAATTTATTCATTTTATTCAAAGGAAGACTTTTAAACTTTCATAGTGTCAAGACAACAGTGTTATTCTTCCATTATAAAATTAATCTTGAGGGAAAAAATATCAGCAGTCCCTTCTCCAATGTGTATTTGCTTTCAATTTAGCCTTAAAGTTGGAGTTAGCATTTATTATTGCTGCACTAATAGTAAATCTTTAAAACATGTATGTAAATAATATTTGTTTTTTAGAGTTTGCAAGGTTCCCTCCACTTCGTGTGTTTTAATGTAGTAGTGAATCATTTATTTCCTGCAGTTTAGCAGAACAATAGATTCAGAATCAGAAGACTTGCTGACATGCTCCGAAACCTAAGCCTCACTTCTTTCACTAATGGATTCATTATCTTTGTGTCACTTTCCTTTTCTGATTCTGATTTTTTTTTTTGTAAGCACAAGAAGCAATGATATTCTGTAATATTAGACCATGGATTTATATTAGAATTATTCTGAAGGTCCGTTATACAAAATAATATATTATTTGACTGAGATAGCTACCTAAAGCATATTTATTCTGAAAGTAATTTGTCATCATCTATGTATAATTCATTTCTTTTCTTTTTTGCTAGTTGGTTATATTTTTTTAATCACAGCTGTCTGGATTTCTTCAAAAAGTCTTTCAAATTTTTCATCTTACAACTTCCAGTTTTTTTTGTTTTTTTTTTTACCAAGACCAAAAGTTCTGGGTTTAATTTGTCAGACTTGGTCAGGGGGGTAATCTCTCTAACACTCAAGTATCATTTCAAGTTGGGTTTCATGACTGATGCGACTAGATTCATGTTTCTATTCATAAAACAATACACCGTGGCTGGGAGCTATGTAAAGAAAGGCCTAATATGTTTCCAAGGTGGTTACAAGAAAGAAACAATGAAAGGTGAATGAAAATAAAGGGCAGAGTGCTTTCCTAGGTCAAGAAACCACTGCCCAATAAACGTCTACAAATTTCCAATAATCTTGGCATTTAATAAAAAAAAAATCTCTTAACAAATGTTTGCTATCTCATATCTTAGTCCAAAAGTGCACTGTATATGTGATGACTATGTATGGCAAGGACCATTACGGCCTTAGCTGTTTGTACAATCAGACTAGACAGTATCACAATGGTCACATAACTAACTCCCTCCACCACAGGAACATTGCTTCTCTTGGCCACCAGGACAGAAATTTTAGCAAACTATGGTCAAAGGTCAAGAATTTGGTTCTTTTCTCTGATATGCTGTCAGGAAAAGTTATTTTATGACATTCTAATTTTAGTGATTTATCAGGTTAAAAAAAATAGGCTCTGGAAGCTGGAAGCCATTGGCATAATAGAAATATACTTTCTATGCACAAGAGTATGGCCAGGAAATTAGAGTATGATTCTGTTATTTCACCAACAAACTGCTCAATTGCCATTTTCTCAAGAGACATTTATTTATTTTTGTAATCTTTATTGGTACATTATAAATACACATCAGAATCGCATTCAACATTGAGAGTTTGTACCAGAACATGACATGACTTGATTCTCATTTTCTCATACCAGAGAAAAGATACATTTTATTAAACCTTTGTTCATCTTACTCTCAAGATCTAGCTCCTTCATTCTTTTTTCTGTTCACTGTTTCTGTTTTTAAGAAACATTTACTTAAGAAATATTTATTTGAACATATACAAAGTCCTTAACAACAAGATAACACATCAATATATTATTTCAATGCAGAGATAATTTTAGTAATGGTAAGGTGTTGGAGTGCATCAAATAACAACATAAAACTGTTTTAGTAATCTGCACAGACTCTCTAAAAAGCACTTGAACTGAATCTTAAAAAAATAATGAAAGTTAGGCAAAAAAGAGGAAAAATCAAGAAAGTGTGATTAGAGAGAAGCATCTGCTCTGAGCCATAAAGCAACATACATTCATGGTCTAGAAGTGTAAAACATAAAGTCAGTGTACTAAGAAATAAAGCTATGAAATAAAGCAGGACTTCTTGCATGAAGAACATTGCATACCGTATTAAAGGAGATTCAGTTTAGCATGGGGAACCTTTGAAGGGTTTCAGTGGATAATAGGATAGTATGCTTTACATTCATGAAAACTGGCATGGTTGAAACATAGAAGATCACCAGGGAAGTGGTAATAACAATCCATACTAGGCCTGATTTGTAATTGACTTAGTGCTACACCCTGCTAGGAGTAGCATCTGAAAGCAGTTTATGGTATAGAAACCAGCCAAGTAGCCAGTGTAGATAAGTGTAATTCTTTTTTTTTTTTTTTTTTTTTTTAGGTTTTTTTGAGACAGGGTCTCGCTTTGTGGTTTAGGCTGGCCCTGAGCTCAGCCTCAAACTCACATCACAATCCTCCTGCCTCTGCCTCCCAAGTGCTGCAATTACAGGCATGAGCCACCACACCCAGCACTGTGGTATGTGGTACTGGTTGCTGCTGGGTGTAGGTCTCCACACCCAGTATTGTTATGTGGTTACCGGGGAATCGAACCCGGGCCCTTGTGCTTGCAAGACAGGCGCCGGAACCACTGAGCTAATTCCCCGGCCCCGGTAAGTGTAATTCTTATAATAATTCTTATGATAATTTTTTTAAAAATCTAACTGTAGATCCATAACATCTTTTCTTTTCCTTTTCAATATCTCTGTGATCCCTCATCTGCCCAATAGTTTCTTTTCATACTTTAATAAGTTCATTAGGTATAGCAGCCTCAAAATAAGTATGATTTGAATGAATTTAAATAAATATTTCAGCCAAATTATAATATACATTTATATCATATGGATATATTTATTTTTTAAATGTGGGTCCTTTCAGTCCAACAGTCTTTGATTGAAGAATCATGCTTTTCGTATCTCCCCAAAGGACTTTTGGCCAATTAAATGGCTTTATTTAATCCATTCAGAGGTTTCCATATTTGTGCCTTGATTTGATGCTTGTAGTTTGTTTGAATCTGCTTTTGTCCTAGAAATGCATTTCCTAACTTAATGTTTACTCTTTAAGGTTAATGAGAATCTCGTGAGCCTCTGGCATATGAGTACCAAATTTCTGAAGGTATCTATTAGCACATAGTTGTAAAACATAATGATCCCATTTCTCTTGGGAACTATTACATGTATATAATACAACTGAATTCTCTTTCACCTCTTTCTTCTTTGTTCCTTCATTTAACTCAATATTATGTTTCTAAGGTACATGCATTACTTTTTTTTTTACATTTCTGACAAATCACTCAAATTTATTCTTTTTTATGGAACAGTGGTCCTCTATTGTGTATAAATATCACATTTTCATTATGTGTTCATCTGTTGATGAATATACAGGCCACTTCTCAGATTTAACTATTATGAACTGTGCTGCTATAAACAAGGATTTGCATGTATCACTGTAATATGTCTTTAACTCTTTCAGGAAGATACCTAGAAGAGTAGTATCCGGATTGGATGGAATTTCTAGTTTAGTTTTCTGAGGAAGCTCCATGTTTATTTTCATAGCGGTTACACCAGTTTACATTTCCACTGAAAGTGAAAGTTACTTTTCCCTCATAGTTTCACCAGCTTTTGTTCTTGATTTCATAATGATAGCCATGTTTTCTGCAGAAAGAATCTCAATGTTGTTTTATTTACATTTCTCAAATGGCCAAAGATGTTGAACATTTTTTTCATGGTTATTTTTTGGCCATCTGTATATATTCTTCTGAGATGTGACTATTCCTTTCAGTTGCTCACTTTTGTGATTGAGTTTCTGAGTATATGGAATGGGTTTATTTTTTAGCTCTTTATACATTCTAGATATTGATAGTCCTCTAATCTGAGGAATATCTGGCAAAATTTTCCCCATTCTGTAGGTTGTTTCTTCATTCTGATGTTAAGTGCAGAAACTTTAATTTAATCAACTCATTTTCTGATTCTTGGTATTATTTCTTGTGCAACTGTGATTTTGATCAGAAAGTTTTTGTTATGCCTATGTCGAGGGTTTTAGCTATTATATCTTCCAGCAGGTGAAGGGTCTTATTTTAACATTTAGATGTTGATCCATTTTGATTTTTAGTTCACAGTTGGGAATATGGGTCTAAATAGTTAATTTTCCCAGCTCCATATGTTAAAGAGGTTATCTCTCCTCTTAGATAAATTTTTGTCCTTTTGTCAAAGATTAGGTAGGTGAATACATCTGGAGTTGTTACAGTGTCTTGTATTCTGCTCCACAGGTCCACATGTTCTTTTGTTTTCCACACCATGCTGTTATTATCACTGTAGATTTGTAGTATTACTTGAAGTCTGGGATTGTGATGCCTCCTGTTATGTCTCTTGTTATGTCTCTCTGGTTCTTACAAGTTTTAAGATAGTTTTCTCTAGTTCTGTGAAGAGTGCTATTGATATTTTGATGGAACTGTGTTAAATTTGTATATCAGGATGGGAAGTATGGCCCTTTTGACTATACTGATTGTACATATCATGTAACAAAGTATACCTTTCCCCATTCCATTTTCTTACATTCTTTTCATTTATCTTTTTTAGAAACCCTCTTCATTCTCCTTACACAGAATAGGGTAATTTTTATGGGGACAGGTCTTTAATTTCCTTGGTTAGGTTAAGTATTTCTATTTAAATTTTATGGATGTGACTGTGAATGTATTGTTCCCCTAATTTCTTTCTCAGTGAGTTTATAATTGGTGGGCAGAAATGCTTTTGATTTGTGTGTGTTCACTTTGTACTTTGCTATACTACTGAGTTAGCTTATTTAATCTAGGACTTTTGTAAATTTTTAAGTCTTCTATGTAGAGGATCATGTCATCTGTAAATAATGATAATTTCATTTGTCTATTCAAATCCTTTTTATTTATTTCTGCTACCTGATTGCTTTGGCTAGTATTTTGAGCACTGTATTGAGTGTGAGTAATGATTCCAGACATTTTGCCTTACTTTTGATTTTAAAAAGAAAGCATTCAGCTTTTCAACATTTAATATTCCATTTATTTGTCATGAATGGCTTTTTTTTTTTTTCTCACTGAGTTCAGGTCCTTCTATACCTGAATATAGTTTTTCTATTTTCTTGAATGTTGTAGCATAAATCAATGTTGGATTTTGTCAAAGGCCTTTTCCACACCAGTTGAGGTGCTCTTGTGATTTTTGTTCTTGCTTCTCCTTATGCGATGTATCACACTGACTGATTTGTGTATGTTGAACCATTCTTGTAACCTTGGGGGTGACCCCTACTTCATCGTGATGTATGATCTTTTTGATAATTTTAATAATTCTCCAGTAGAAGATTTTTACATCTATGTCCATTAAAGAGATTAACCTGTATTTTTCTTTTTTGGTTGGATCTTTGTCTGGTTTTAGAATGAAGATAATGCTCACTTCCAGGAATGATTTGTGGAGTACTTAGCAGAACTAGTTGTATATCTTCTCTAAAATTATTTTTTTTAATTGAAATCTTTACTGGTACATTACATATACACATCATGATTGCACTCCACAATGGGGAATTGTACCAGTATAAGACACAACTTAATTCTCATTTTTTCCCATAACACTACCCACTCTACCACTCCCCTTTATACATAAAATTTGTTTCCTTTCTTTTTTGTTATAATCTCATTATTTTTCCCCCTTCAGCCTATTTCACTTTGAGTATTTTCTATTTCACAATATATAACATACAATTCTAGAACTCATTTGCATCTTTAAAATTCTTGTAGAATTCATCAGTGAATCCATTGGGACTTGGACTATTCTTAATTGAGAAAAAATTTGTTATTATCTGTTCAAATTTATTCCTTGTTATTCAATTATTCAGGGATGTTATATCTTCTTCGTTAGTTTTGATAGTTCGTATGTATTTAGGAATCTATTTCTTACAAATTCCTCACCTAATTATAGTGTATCTTCTCAAAATAGTTACATATAGTTTAAAAATTATTTAAAAATCTTTTGGTTTCAGGAGTGTTCATTGTGATTTTATCCTTTTTTTCTAATTGCATTGATTTGGATCTTTCTACCCTTTTTTTTTGGTAAGATTGGCTAAGGGTTTGCCTCTTTTTTTATTATTTTGAAGAACTAGATTCTTTATTCATTGTATTTTCTAGCTTCAATTTCATTAATTTCTGCTTTTATCTGTGTAATTTCCCTCCTTGTACCAATTTTGGATTCAAATTGTTCTATTTTGTTGGCACAGTGAGGTGTATCATTGGGTTATTTATTTAGCCTCTCTCTATTTTTCTTATTTGTACATTCACAGCAATAAACTTCCATTTTAGGACTGCTTTCATTGTGTTTTGTTGGCTCCAGTATATTGATTCTAGGAACTCTCTAACTGCACCTTGATTTCTTCTGGGACTCATTGATTATTCAAGATGGTATTGTTTCAGCTCTATGTATTTTAATAATTTATGTTGTTGTTTTTGCTATTGATTTCTCATTTTATTTTACTATGATTGGATAATATGCATAGGATAATTTGATTCTTTTGTATTTACTGAAACATCTTTTTTGGATAGTATATTATCTATTTTGGAGAAAGTCTTCTGTGCTTCCAGGTGGAATGTGTATGCTATTTTTACTGTGTGTAATGCTGTAGATGTATATTAAATTCATTTGTTCCAACGTTTTATTGAACGCTGATATTTCTTTGCTCATTTTTTGTTTAGTTGATCTATTTGTGACTGAGAGTATTGAGGTCCCTAATTTTAATTGTGTTAGTGTTCATCTGATTTTTTTTATTTAGCAGTGTGTGGTTTATCAGTCTGAGTACACTAGTATTACCCAACATGTAGTGACACTGTTAGTCTCTTCTGATCAGATTTGGCTTGATATCTGCTTTGTCTGAAATAGTTAGCTACTACTCATTTTTTCTGAGCCCTATTTCATGGCATATTGTCTTCCATCCTCTGACTTTTAATTTGTGAATTTCTCTGAGTTAACTGTATTTTTATATGAATTTTTTTCCTTGATCAATTCCACTGATTTTTTGTCTTTTGGTTAGGTAACTAGACCATTCGTATTGAGAGCTGTTACTGAAAACTACTGACTATTCTTCTCATTGCATTATTTTCCTGTTACTGATTTCTTTTCTTCCTTTCTGCTTAGTTGTTCATCCCGCTCTTATTATTCATTTATTCTGTTTGATTTATTGGAATTATTGGCTTATTGTCTCTTTCTGCAGTGTCCTTGAAGTATTTTTTAATGTTGATTTGATGGTCATGAATTTCTTGAAGTGTTCTTTGCCATAGAAATACTTCACTTCTACCTTAATTTTTTAAAGATATTTTTGCAAATTATTTCAGTCAAGATTGGAAGTTTTTATTTTTAGAGCTTGAAACACTCTTCTGACCTTTAAGTTTGTGTTGAAAAGTTTACTGTAATTGTTTTTCAAAAATCTAGTGTATTGATGCATTTTAAGTATATATTATGATCACATTCATCATTGAAAATTTGTACTTGCACATGATACATCTTGATTCTCATTGTTTCCCATTCCCCTGCCCTCCCTTCAGCCCCTCTACCTACTATATATATATATGCTTTGTTTCATTATTTTTCCTTTTTATCTTCAATTTTTTTTTCTTTTCCTTCTTTGCTTTTCCCTGCTCCTTTGGTTCCCCTTCCCCTTTGAAGATTTTCTTCCTGTTTCACAATACCTATTACACATTTTACATCTTCAGTTTCTCACACTAGAAAAATGATACAGCATTTATATATTTGTGCCCTACTTATTAAAAAAATATTCAACATCACTGGTCCATTGGGAAATGCAGATGAAAACAACACTGAGATTTCATCTCACTCCAGAAAGAATGGCTGCCCTCAAGAATCTGACACAGATGTGGGGAGAAAGGAATCCTTCTCCATTGCTGGTGGGAATATAGACTGGTGCAACCACTGTGGGAACCAATATGCAGATTCCTCAAAAGTTTACTGTAATTCTAATAGGCTTATCTTTATAAGTAATTTGTTATTTTTCTCTAATAGCTTTAATATTCCCTTCCTACATTGGACTTCTGAGATTTTTGCCTATGATGTGTCATAAAGGTTTTTTTTGTTGTTGTTGTTTTGTTTTTTCTTTCTTTCTTTCTTTTTTGCTAGTTAGGATCTTATATTTCACTTATCTGAATGTTTATTTTGCTATATTTGGAAAATTTCCTGTTATAATTTCTATAAATGGGTTTTTTACACCATGTTTGCTATCTTTTGATTTTTCACTTATTTTGATTTATCTTAGATAAGTTCTTTTTCCTGCATCTAACAGCTTATGGACTCATTTTTCATGTTCCCTTGCTTTTTAAAAAATCTCTAAATATTTGCTCTCTGACAGGATATCTTCCTTCTAAGTCCAACAGTCTATCCTGACACTATTCATTTCTGCTACCTATATTTCTAGTAGAATTTTTAATCTTCTGGATTTCTATTTGGAACCTTTTCCTACACTCCAATTCTTTGCTCAACTGGTCATTTATATTTTGTATTATTTTGTTTGGCTCAGCTAGCTTCTTATTAGTGTCTTCTGTAAAACTTCATGATCGTTTTCTTCATTATATCTATTATTTTTTTAACTATATCTTCTCTGAGACTGCTAAACCTATACCTGTTACCTAAACCTATATTATCTTGTTATTCTTTTGAATAATGTAGCTATGTGGCTTCCAATTGGCTTGGGTATGTTGGGAATTTTAGGAGGCCTTGTCTACTCATATTTCTATTATTTTATTTCCTTTTGCACAGAGATTTGTAGGATGTTATAATGGAAAAACTTTGTTGCTAGTATGGAGATCTCTTTAGTTAGTGTCTGCTTTTTCATATGCACTCTGCATATGGCTAACTATAGTCTTTTGTCTTTGTTCCAATGTCCAACGACCTCTGTTAATTTTGGAAGGGAGGATGGAGTGGCTCAACACCTAGTTTTCCAGAAATAGACCACAATATTGTTAATGATGCAAAGGTAATCGGGATATTAACATACAGATAAACCTATTAACAAGAATATGCAACCTGGCAATAGCAAATAAATCACTAACAATATCATCCAAGCAAAACTGCACATGACATACTGTAAAGACCAGTAATATATCACCCTAATGATAGAAAAGATATCTTTTATCTTTATGGTTATTACAGCATAAATGGTATATGGTATAAATGCTATTATAAATGGTATAAATGGTATTATAGAATAAACTCTAAGACAAACCAAATATTGACATATGGTAAATATCAACTAAAGGTGACAACTATACCTTCACTAACAATAGAAAAAATTAATACATAATAACATATAGTTAACTATATAAAGATTAATAAAGCTCAATGCTGGTAAAAATATAGGGGTTGGCAATGGAAGACTGAAAGAAGAAAATTTAAAAAGTTAAACAATGGGAGATGAAGAGAAGGAGCAAAAAGTAGACAAAGGAGTCTTGTGTCTGCGGGGGAAGTTGCCTCTTCCCAGGAGTCAGGCTATGTTCCTTTCTGCTGAGTTGTGGTCCATTTCCTCAGCTTCTCTATAGCTTCTGATTTTCCTGTCAGTTTCTCCCTGATTCCAGTGAGATATTTCGTTTTTATCTTCACCAGGTTGTTATTTTCCAGATGTCTAGATGCCAGCTCTCAGAGAGGCTGATTTTTGCTGCTGGTCAATATTCTTATTTTCTCTCCCTTGTTTTCTCTTACTTTCACTTTTTCTAAAAAATAAATTCTTTTCTAAACTGATATTTTTTCTTGTAGTACTTCAACAATTTTAGCCAACAGCAACATCTACTACTAACACTTGTTGTCAATTCCTTTCCTTAAAACAATAAATACATTCAGAAAATTTTTAAAAAGTGAGAGATTTACCGAATGTTTTGTAGCTAGATAAAGTACATTACTATTCTTCTAGGTGCTAAGAATTCTCTCACTATTTCTTAACCCTAAGCTGAGACAGATTAAGTATCCTTTATCTGAACTGTTTGGGATCAGAAACATTTTAGATGTTGGAGTTGTTTGGATTTTGAAATATTTTCATTTATTTTACTGTTTAAACATCCCAAATCCAAAAATCTGTAATCTGAAGTGCTCCAAAGTGGAATTTAGATTTCAGATTTTCAGATGATAGATGCCCTGCATATATCACACATACTTTATCTTGCATCAGTTTCTAAATCAGCTAAGCTATGCTACAGCAGCAGATAACCTCAAACACAGTGAAAACCACAGTAAAGCCTTATTTCCCACTCTCACCAGTGTGGTCTCTCTTCTGTGTCACCTTCCTGAGGGGCTGAGGTAGTGATAGGCTCTGTCTTGATTTCCATGGTGCTGAGGCCTCACTCTCTAGGATGGTGCATTAGCTCTGCAGTTCTATGAATTCTGAATCTGTAGGTTCAACCAATCAGCACTAAAAAATATTTGAAAAAATATAGCATAAAAAGTAATGGAGTAATATAACCACTTACACAGTATTATAATGTATTAAATATAATAAGTCATCTAGACATTAATTAAAGTATATGGGAGATCTGTTCTAATTTCACACTTTTCATTCATAATTGCATGTATTTGAGCCTTTTCCCATATTTTTTGAAAAGATTGGCTAAAGATTTTTAAATATTATTTATTCTTTTGAAGAACAAACTCTGATTCATTGATTTTTTCTTTTGGTATCATTCTCTTACTCTCTACTTCAATGATTTCGGCTCTAATCTTTATAATTCTCTTCAGTACAATCTTTTTTAAAAATTTTTAAATCTTTATTGGTACATTACATATATGCATCATGATTGCACTTCATAGTGGGGATTTGTAGCACTATAAGACACAATTTAATTCTCATTTTTTCCCATAGCCCTACCCACCCTACCACCCCCCCATATACATAAAATTTGTTTCCTTACTTTTTGGTTACAATCTCATCATTTTTCCTCCATTACACTATTTTACATTGAGCATTTTCTATTTCACAATATATAACATACAATTCTAGGACTCATTTACATCTTCATTTTCTAATACCAGAGAAAAGATGCTATATGTACCTTTCTGTGCCCTATTTATTTCACTTACAAGGATATCCTCAATGTTTATCCATTTAAGTATAAATGATTCAAACTTATCATTTTTTATGACAGAGTAATACTCCATTCTGTAGAAGAACCACAGCTTTTTTATCCAGTCTCCAGTTGATGGACACTTGGGTTGTTTCCAAGATGTAGCAATCACAAATTGGGCTGCTATAAACATGGGTGCACATATGTCACTGTGATATGAGTCTTTTAATTCTTGTGTGTATAT
>PVIR01022714.1:0-11682 GCA_004026965.1 Petromus typicus
AAGGAAACAAATTTTATATATATGGGGGGGTGGTAGGGTGGGTGGGGCTATGGGAAAAAATGAGAATTAAGTTGTGTCTTATACTGGTACAAATCCCCATTATGGAGTGCAATCATGATGTGTATATTTAATGTACCAATAAAGATAATAAAAAAAAAAAAAAAAAAAGAAAAACCAACTTTGTTTTTGGTATAGCCACTAAAGTTTTCTTTAAATAGTGTTACTGTAAGACTATCTTTTCAGGTTCTTATTTTTAACTATTTGTGATAAAACACTTAAAGTGTATTTCTTGTTAACACATAACTGCATATATTTTCATTTTTAATTAGCCTTTTAGTTGAATCTTTAGGTTATTTACTTTAATGTGATTATTGATGTCTTTGTTTTATTTCTACCATCTAGCTCTTTGCTTTCAATTTATTTGGCCTATCTACTCTTTCTTTTTAGTTTTCTTCCTTTTTGTGTTGTTTTTTTAATTTCATTTCATATCATTTGTTGACTTATTAACTACATAATTGTTTTACTATTTTAGTGGTTGTATTAGAGTTTTCAGGAATGTCTAAGCTTTTGGTTGGCCTGGCCCACATTGAATGAAGAGAAATATATAAATTGAAGAGGGCAAGCAGCCTATGGGACATAGTTTAAACAAGCCTGTCATAGACTATCATGGATTGCTTTCAAGTGATACTGTATCATTTCATACATAGAATAACTATAAATTACGGTTCCACTTCTATTTCTTGTCACTGTTATAGACTTTCTTTATGCATATGTCATAATTCCCATAATACATTGGATTTGCTTATTTTTTATTTTGCCATTTCAACAATCAATTATTTTAAAAGAAATTTAAATAATAAAATCTTTATAAACTTACCCAAGTAGTTATCATTTTTAGGGATTTCTTTCTTTTGTATAAATTCATATTTTCTTCTGTGTAGAAGTCTGATGGTGATGAATTACTTCAATGTTAAATCTTAAAGTCTTTTTTTACCTTCATTTTTGGAAGATAATTTTGACTGAATATAGAAATAAAGTTTGATAGTTTGGTTTTCCAGTACTTCGTACACACACACACACACACACATATATGTTATATATATATATATATATATATATATATATATATATATATATATATATATATATATATATATCTTGGATTATATAGGTCTTATTTTCTCTGGAAGTTTCTAAGACATTTTTATCATTGGTTTTGGTCAATTTTATAACAGTGCACCCTGGAATATGTAGTTTCCTTATGTGTTTTTTGTGTTTGGCATTCATTGAGCTTCTTGAATCTCTGGGTTTATATTTTTCATTAATTTTGGAACTTATGCCTATTATCTTCTTTTAAAACTGTTTTGTTTTCCTTTCTTGTTTCTGCTTTCTACTTCTTCAGTTACTTGCCTATGGCTCACATATGCTGCCTTTCTTTTTCTCTTCCTTCCTTCCTTTTTTTCCTTTCCTTCCTTCCTTCTTTTCTTTTTTAGAGCATCTGTTTCTTTATTGTTTTAAGTAGTTTCTTTCTATTGTTATGCTTTAAAGTTCACTAATCTTCATGCCACTTCCAAACTTTTGACAATGCTATCCAATATATGTTTTCCACTAAATAATGATACATTTTAAAGCAATTTCCGTACTTTTCCAGAAATAGAAATTTGGTTCTTTGTATCTTGATGTTTCTACTTTATATTTCGGACATAGTATTCATAGCTTTTACTGAATTCTTGTCTGCTACTTCAAACATCTGTATCAGTGCTGGGTCAGATTTGATTAGGGGTCATTATCCCATAATGGATAATCAGGATCTTATCTTCATGCTTATTTCTGTTATAAACTTCATGCTAGCCATTATAAATTTTACTTTGTTGAAATGATTTTTATATTCTTACTAGCATTCTAAAGCTTTGTTTAAGGATATAGTTATATACTTTGGATCAGCTCAGTCTTTTCGGGTAGTGCTTTTATGATTTGTCAGTCAGGTCTGGCACAGTGATCATCCAGAGTTAACTGTTTCCTGTGAGTGTTCTATGAATTGTGATTTTCCTATCCTAGCCAGTGATGAGACACTATTTTGGGCCCAAGGTGAGTATCAGGCACTGTTCTCTCTGTGTGATGGACCTTGGGCGATCTATTCACATATTGTACTTTAATCAATACTCTACTCAGTACCTGAAAAGAACTCTTCTGAAATCACAGACCTTTTATACATTCATTTCTCTTTTCTAGCACCCCATCCAGCTGTCTCCAGTCGCCTTGGTTCCCCTAGCCTAGACTTTCAGCTGTCTTCTCAACTCAGTAAGACCACTAACAACCAGGCTTTGCTGAGGTCTCCCTGTCCTTCACTATGGTCTGGAAACTCTCTCAAAACAGTAAATTGTGTAATCATATGATTAATATAATTTGTTTCATTTCTCATGACTTAACTGTCCTTTACTGTCTGATTTTTGGTAATTTCAATACCATTTTACATGTTTTGTCTGCTTTGTGTTTCAAGCAGGATTGTGAATCTGCTCTCTCTTACTTGATCCCATCCAATAGTGGAAATATGATTATTTTACTTAAAATAAATGATTCTTAGATGGAAAACTTTAACAAGACAAGACTATGATAAGCCATGGAGCTGGTAATCATACACAATTCTTTTGATTCTTGCTTCAAAATTATGATCTTAGCTGAGGATTTAGCTCAAGTGGTACCATGTCTAACTTAGAAGCATAAGGGCCAGAGTTCAATCTTTGGTGCCAAGAGAAAGAGAAAGAGAGAGGAGAGAGAGAGAGAGAGAGAGAGAGAGAGATGATCTTAAAAGTAACAGTAAGAAACACTACAGAACCTTTTTTCCATGGTATTTTGTAATTGCCCATTTTATGTTTAATATTTTTATATAATTTTAAGAAATAAATGTAGCACACTATTTAGAACTCTCTATCTACTTTTTACCACTCTTTGGAAGGGGACCAACACCCTGGGGAGCTCTCTCCTCTGGTACTGCAGATATGTGTAAACAACAGAGCTGCCCTCTTTGTTTGCACCTTGGGTAAGTGCTGCACTTCCACTTTTACATCTTAGTCTCACTTATGGACAACACATTTTGCAGCTTCAGATCCTCTGTGTCTTGTTCTGGAAGAGCACTCATCTGCCATTCTTTTCCACCAACTTCCACCTGGCATTTATATTCCATCTTGTTTCTACTAGGAAGTTTACCCTTGCTACTGTACTTGGTTTCCATCTCTAGCAAATAATGCTGGCTTTGGGAAAACACAACAGTCTCAAAGTTCCTTCTATCTCCAGAGCACATTTTCTGGGGCTAACTGGATCTAACATTACTCTTTCCTGTTTTTAAATTACAAAATTTAGAATTAATTTCTCCTTAGCCATTCCTTAAAGTGGGAAAACATATCCTTTCCATTATGTTTGACACACTGCCTTTCATAAGTAAGTTTAAAATCTAATGGAAAAAATGGATAAATTTTTTTCTTAGTCACTCAATGAATGTACTTTTTCTTTTTAACCAGAAAACAAGTTTATGAGAGGAACAGGAAAAAATGTCTTTTGCTTATTGATATTACATGTAGGATATATACTAAACCAAAGTCATCCAGGACTCTGTGTTTGGACTCTGATTCCATGAAGCCATTGGTAGCTTGGTTTTTCCAAAATCATGATGCAGGGCTTAGCTGCTTATAGTCCCCAATTTAATATGTGTTGAATGGACAATAGCATGGCTCTGCAATGAGAGTTTAATAAGACATCCATGGCAACACACAGAAACAAAGACGCACATAGTGCGGACATGTTCAGATTTTACTGTTTGTTTGGTACATCTGCTGCTTTGAGGTTTATACATAATGCGAGTTTGTTGAATGATTTACAGGTAAGCTCATAAACTGAGATGAAGGACTTTATTATAAATCTCCCCCTTTGTGCTGTAGGATACTGTGCATTTTTCAATGCTGTAAATATAAACAGAAAAGTGTTTTGTCTGTGACAAGGACAAATGTCAGTTGGCAAAGCTCTTAAAGATGCAGAGTTTTGAATTTGAGTTCTCATTATTATAGTGTCCTGATTCAAGAGGTAAGCATAAAAATGCTTTATCCTTATAAATTCAATTCCATAAATCTTTTGCAACAAGAAAAACTGAGTTATTATATAAAAGTAACATATGTAAAAAATAATGTTAAGCAAAAAGAGGAAAATAAACTCCATCCAAGTCTCTAGCATAGATAACCACTGGTAACATTTTAGCACATTTTTATATGCATATGTAATTCAAAAATTTAATTACACTAAACATTATTTTACGTGCTTTTTCCTTTAGTGACGTGAAAAGTATTCAGCATATATTCATGCAAATTTCCCACATTATCATTTCTCACTGCTGTCTAGCATTTCAGTGTATATAGGTCTACTGTAATTTATTGATCCAAGCACCTAATTTGGGTCGTTTCACTTGTTTCCAGAAATTTTGCTGTCACAAAGTTAGAGAAATAATTGTCATTGCACATAAAGCTTTATGTGTATCTCTTTATGACCTTAATATAAATCTCTAGAAGTGGAATTGTTTGATCAAGAAATATGAAAATTTTAAGGCTTTCGTCATCAAACCTCCCCAAATAAATATTTATATTGTGCCAATTTAATCCAATAACATATGAAATATAATTAAAACATCCTCTTATTTATACTTATGACTTTTATCTCACATTTTCTTTCTATTTTTCTTGTACTTTTAGAATAGTGTTCATTGTATCTACCCAAGTGATGTTTGGGAAAACTCAGTCTGAAAGATTCTCTGAGAAAAAAATATTAGCTAATTAGCCAAACTACTGGAACAAAGGTAAACAGGCTCTGAGAGCTACATTGGTAACGGGATGGTCCACACTTTAGTACCATGTCTGCAATTCAAGTTCTTTGCCATCAGGAGGCAGCAGAAAGTCACTCTTGTTCTTGTTCAAGCATAAAGTGATTTTCCTGAGAGGTTGCTCTCCTTTCTACCTTATTTCTGTTGTTGTTGTTATAATTACACATCATCATACTTTGGTTTGCACTCACACTGACATTTACAAAGTTAGGAGTCCAGTCTCATTGATTCAAATAGAGATTACAAATAAGCTTTGTATATTTTCTCCTGAAATCTGCTCTTCTTGAATTCTATGTTTCAATTTATAAATTATCTCATTATCTGCTTTGAGCTACACTTGGGAAAGGAGATTTCTTTGTAAAAATAGGGGCATAGCTCCAATATAATTTATTGTTCTCAGTCTACTTTGTTTTATTATCTTTAATTTTCTAGAGTACCATTGTGGGGGGGAAACAGGGCAATTTCTCATTAAGAATACCTTCACTCTTTCCAACTTGCAAGACTTTTCTTTAACCTGATACTTTTTGAGTTTGAAGCTTACTACTCCAAGATAGGTTGGCTTCAAAAATGAGTGACACAATTATTAGTGCCCTTATGGATTCATGTAATTTGTCCTGTGACTTGGAAACTCTTTTCACGAAAAGGGGAAGTTTATATCCTCATTCCCTGAAAGTGGTCCAGTCTTGTGACTCATTTTCACCCTAGTCATGATGCAATGGAAGTAATATCAGTTTCAATGCTAGGCCTAGAAGGCTTCGTACACTTCTGCTTGCTGTCTCTTGGACCCAACAAACAAAGCTGGACCCATTTTCTAGAGGGTGAGAAACCACCTGGAAGACAGAAATTTTAAACAAGGTAAGTTTAGACCAGCCAGTACCTGGATGACCAGCCAGCTAACTGCTGATATATGAATGTATCCCAGTGAGATCACTTTAGTCTAACCAAGAAAGAAGGATTGTCCAGCCAATTCATAGACATGGGAACCATGGACTTATTTTGGGGAGTGGGAGGGGGAAGTTCTTGTCTAGCATTTTTTAACCCTTAGATAATAAGCAAGTGAGCCAATGATGACTGTGCTGATCTCTGGTCCTTTGACTGAGATATTTTTTTAAAAACTCTATTTCTGATCTGACAAATTTCGGGGATGTGGGTCAGTGAGATGATCTGACTGTACTTATGTAAACTAATGACCTACATTCTTTTGGATTCTCACCAGTAACACAAATTAGCTTAAAAATAATTTGTTGATCTGATATCCAACCACTCTCAATGTTATACCATGACAACATTAAACTTTGCTCCCCCAATACTTAAACACTATAACAGCAGCACATTTTCATTTGAAACTTATGGTCTGTCCCTCTTCTCTTTGTGAAAATATTTTGGACACCTTACAAATGAAATTATTTTGGACAGTCTTCTCTGAAACATTTTCTGACCACAAGTCTCTCACCAACATCATAATCAATTTCTCTTTCTTCTCTGTTTGTTTTCATCCTTTGCAATATGCACTTCAGCGTGACTTGAATTCAAAGATCAAAAATTCTGCCAGTGTTAGCTAATCTTGGAGAATAAGAAAAAGCAATACAAATTTCAAAGAGTTTTAGATATTTCCTTATAGGATATGGTTATAATTTTCTTTCTATGGCATACAGGAAATGAACATCATTCTAGCCATATTTACTGCTCAGAAAGTGAGTATATTTTAATTTAATATACACTATAGAATCAGAAATATACCAATAACTTTATACTAGTCATCATGAAATGGCCAAATAATTTTTTCTTATTTATATTACTAAATTCTGTCTCCTTAAGAAAAATACAACAGATTTCTACTTCCAGAGCACTAGCAATGAGAAAGAAATGAAAACAGATCTGACTCAGTTCATATGGAAAAGAATAGATTAGTGGAAAACTCACCAGTGTTCTACACTTCTCAGATGCAGGGAAATTCTCTCCAGAGCTACAGCCGGGGTGTCATCTGTCTTGTTAAGCGGTGCAAATTTGAGCCCCCAGCTCTTCTCTGTGCAGGCCCAGCATAGCCAAGCTTTGATACAGGAGAAAAACTAGAATATCTTCTTTGGTGTAAATTATTTCTAGAAAAGAGAATGAGACTAAGACATGGAAGAACGGGGGAGGGAAGGGAGAAAGGGATAAAATGAATTGAGGTGGTAAATTACTTCTATTCTGATAGGTAGAGCTCAGTCTATAAGATTTTGTATTTTCTACATTTTATCATAAGACTGAGAGAAAAAACTAAGAAAATATATTTGATCCTGGTTTGATTAAAACACATGTCCAAATAGATGCCTTCACCTTTAATAAAGAACATTCTTCTCTGAATGGTTCCATTTAACTGAAGCATGCTGGTGGTCTGAGGAGAAATGAAACAGCTAGTAAATCAACAAGCAACATTAAAAGACCCTTTGCAGCACAGAAATGGGATGCTCATTTTCAGTGGTTAGCGTGGTGTCTGGCCCACTATATAACTTCAAGAAAAGTTCTCCTTGCTGAACAAAAAAAAATACAATTGAGTTACAGAGAGTAAAATAATGTTGAATATAGTATTGATAGGAAAAATTGAAAAAACTGATTTTATCACAAAGTCATTGTGGATCAATAGTATACAATAGCAGAGGCACAAAGCAGTCAGTGACAGTGACATTCAATGATTTATGAGTGCATCAAGTTCATGAAAAATAATGAGCCCACAATGCTACATATTATCATTTCTTCAATCAATAACTGGAATTAAATTAATGAAAGTGGAATATTTTTAATGATATGCCAATAAGGGTAACAAAGATGTGCAAACCTATCTGTAGGATATATTTAGTATATAGCTATATAAAAATAAAACTATAAAAGGCACTACTAAATAAATCCAGAAATGTTCCCCTAATAGCCTGTTAGTTGATATATCAGTGAGTCTTATTATTATGCCTTGTATTGTGTCAAGGCATAATTCTCTCCTTAAGCAATTCTCTTCTGGGATGGAAAATCTTATACACTGAGTTTTTTTCCTCCCTTTCACTTGGTCATGAGAGCAGCAGTATGTTAAGAACAGTACAAACACCTTCTAGTCTGATGACACTAAGGGAACTCTGCTGAAAACAAATAAATGACTCAGAGAATTTCCAAGGACAGAATATAGAGTCAGTGAAACCTGTTTTCTGATCTTCCCATACCTACTTTGTTTCTTTCAGCCACTAAAGTAATATTGTAAAGCGATATATTGAAAATTTCATAATATTCCCTCCCTAAAATACTCTTTGAATAAAGTTTATTACATCTCTTATTCCAGTTCCTTAACCTATTTCATGTTTTCCCCAAGAATATTTACTGACACTTGGGGTTACAAGGTCTACACAGAAACATGCAAGTCACAATCTTAACCTTCCACCTCCCATAGTTTGCCACGAAAATCTCACTTTTGATTTTACTTTTGCATCACTCTAGTACATCAATAGTCTTTGGGAGCAAAACACTGGTTTTAGTAGTGGTATTTTCATTTACAAAGTATAGTAGCTCTCTCTCTCTCTTTGTTACTTTTCTTGTTGCTGAGACAAAATACTTGACACCAAAAGTTAAAGGAGGGAAGGTTATTTGGCTCACAGTTTGTAGAGGTTTCAGTCCACAGTTGACTGGGTGGCATGGCAGACAAGCATCACAGAGAAGAAATATAATTCTTGGCTGGCAGAAGGCAGAAAAGCAGCAAAGAACTAGCAAGTAATAAGCAACAAGCAATGACCCTCTTTATGTTCCTTATACATTATTCAGCCTACCTACAATTACAACTGTAGTACTCATACCCAGGATGGGACAGCCTTAATCCTAACCTGCTCCATGACTCAATCCTAGCATCATACACCTTAGATTATCCACCCCCAAAAAGCTCAACCTATGACCGCATGAGCCTTTGGAAGGACATTAAGTTACAAGCCATTACATTCATAATCACTGAAAATGTCGAATATGAGAAAACATAACATTCTTATGCATGATGGTAACATCATTCGGAAACACTTGTTAGCTATATATCCATATGATGCCTCTCGTTTTTCTGAAATGCCAGATTCTGATGATTTTTTAGTTGGTGCTTTGGAAAACTATGTGGTCAGGATTCTGTCACATCTGAAATCTAATGGAAACAGCCATATATCATCTGAGTTGAGCTGCACTGTGAAATGGTCAACTCATGTTATTATTCTGCATCAATTGTGTGAATGTACCTGCACATCTGTCAGAAAAAGTTGATGTCAGTGAAAACACTGCAGAATTTTGAACTGTCCTTACTAAAGAATTAGTTTAAAAAATTACCAACAAAACAAATGCCTAAACTACCTTTTTAGTTTCAAAGCCATCTTTGAAAGAATTTCCACAAGTGAATAAATGGAAAGACATTGACAATCATGAACTGAAAGTCTTTTTAGCAGTAATGTTACTGCAAGACATTGTGCAAACATTTGAGGTGGAGATGTTTCATTCTACAGGGCCTTTTTTGGATACCCTTATGTCAAGCAAATTATGACTGGTGAAATGTTTTTACTTTTGCTTCTGTGCCTGTATTTTTGTCAATAATTCTTCCATATCTGCTGGTCAACCACAGGTGCAAGTTTCATTGCAGAAGATCAAACCTTTACTAGATTTTTCTACAAATAACTTTTCAATCATATGTGCTCCAAATAGAACCAGTGCCATCAATGATGCTAAGGAGCACTTGGCAATACCTATGAAGCAGTAGAATTTGACAAAAGAAGTATAATTTGATATAAAGCTATATGGACTTTGTGAAATTTAATCTAGTTTTGTGTAGAATTCACTTGTTCACATAGGGCCCAGAATAAATTTGAAAGATTCAGCTGAGAGTGTGCAATCTTTACACAATGATCTTACCTTGGTGAATGACCTTCTTGGCAAAGGATATTGAATATTCTCCCTCGGTAATTTTTAGCCATCTCCCAAGCTTTTAAAAAAATCACATTAAAACTAGCTTGATACATTAGGACAGCTCATTTTAACAGAAAACAGATGTCAAATGATCTTTTTTAAAAATCTTTATTGGTACATTACATAAATGCATCATGATTGCACTCCATAATGGGGATTTGTACCAGTATAAGACACAACTTAATTTTCACGTTTTCCCATAGCCCTACCCATCCTACCGTCCCCCATATACATAAAATTTGTTTCTTTACTTTTTTGTTACAGTATCATCATTTTTCCCCTTTCACCCTATTTTACATTGAGCATTTTCTATTGCACAATATATAACATACAGTTCTAGGACTCATTTACATCTTTATTTTCTCATACCAGTGAAAAGATGCGATATGTATCTATCTGTGACCTATTTATTTCACTTATGAGGATATCCTCAAGGTATGTCCATTTAAGTAGAAATGATTCAAACTTATCATTTTTATGGCAGAGTAATACTCCATTCTGTAGAAGAACCACAGCTTTTTGATCCAGTCTCCAGTTGATGGACACGGGTTGTTTCCAAGATGTAGCAATCACAAATTGGGCTGCTATAAACATAGGTGCACATATGTCACTGTGATATGAGTCTTTTAATTCTTGTGTGTATATACCTAGCAGGGCAATGGCTGGGTCAAATGGGACCTCCAATCCTAGCTTTTTGAGGAATCTCCAAACTGATCTCCACAGGGGTTGTACGAGTCTACAGTCCCACCAACAGTGGAGAAGGGTTCCTTCTTCTCCGTTTTTTTTTTTTTTTTAAAGAACTTCAAAAGGTGTAGCCAGATTCTGTGATAAACTTATAAAGTTGAAATTGAATGATAAGAGTGTGATGACAATGTTGTCAACATCCTGCAATGATACAGTGATTGAAGTAGACAGCAGGAATGGAAAGAAAAGTAAGAATCCCTGTGTTATTATGGATTATAGCAAGAATACGGGAGCAGTGGACTTGGCACACTGGATACTCACTTCTTAATCAAACATTTATAAAAGACACAAGGTTTGATCTAAGAACCTCTTTCTCCAGCTTCTAAATATTATCATGCTGAACTCCTATATCCTGTTCAGGAGGGACAACATTGAGCATATAGTTGTATAAATTTCAGGCTAATATTTAGTGACAGAATGCTGGAAAAACATCATAAATGAGGGCAGCAAAGGCTTCAAGGCCATCTGTGCTACGACAGTGTCACACCTTTTTTCCAGTCTAGAAGACACTTTCCCAAGAGCATGCCACCAACATCAGGGAAGCAATGTCCAACTGGTTGTTAAAAGTTTGCTGCTCACACAACAACAATAGCGAGGAGAATATTTTTTGTGAGAAATGTGATGCTCTACTCTGTGTTGTTCCACGTTAAGAAATTTATCACACCAAAAGACTATTAAATAGTGATCGTAATATCCATTCCTGTTACTTTAGGGTTAGAGACAAGTTTGATTTAGAAATAAGTCCGGAAACAATTTTTATATTTCATTTACATATTGAAAACCAGTCATATTTGCTCAGCTCAGAGTGTATTTGTGTAAAACTAAATGAATGCTGGTAGTAAACAAAACAGGAAATGGATTAAAGAGCTGTTATAGTTTGGATCTGAAGTGGTCCCCTAAAGCTAATAATGCTAACTGCTTGGCTCCCAGACTGAAGTACTACTGGGTGGTGGTGGCCTAGTAGGAAGAAGTTAGGCCACTCCCACCCACATCTTACTTTCTTTCTCTCTTTCTTCCCAGTTGCCATGAAGTAGGCAGCTTGAGTTCCCAAGTTCTCTGCCATGGTGTTTCTGGGTTATTACAGACCCCAAGACAGTGAGGCTGAGCAGTCATGGACTGAA
>PVIR01022714.1:11782-27974 GCA_004026965.1 Petromus typicus
TATGGTATGCTTTTTGCTAGTTATGTGTTCATATCCACATAGGTTAAATGTGTGTTTCTCTGTCTTTTGTACTTTATGCAATCCCTTCTATCATTTTTCTTTTTTTTTCAATTCCTCTGCCCACTCTACAACCCACTGCCCCCATACACATAAGCTTTGTTTCCTTTTTTTAACCATCAAATGTTGTCTGTCCCTTTTTTACTTACCCCTACCCCCTTTTTCCTTTTGAATATTTTCTATTTCACAATTTTTATCACACATTTTAGAACTCATTTATATCTTCAGTTTCTCACACTAGAAAGAAGATATGGCATTTACACATCTGTGACCCACTTATTTTACTTATGAGTATGTCCTAAAGGTATGTCCATTTGAATATAAAGGACTCAAACTTATTCTTTATGGCAGAGTAAAACTGCATTCTATTAAAAACTCCCCCTCTTCTTTATCCAGCCTCCTGTTGATGGACATTGGGCTGTTCCCAAGATTTAGCTTTTACAAACTGAGCTTCTATAAACATGGGTGCACATATGTCACTGTGATATGAATCTTTTAATTCTTTCATGTATATGCCAGCAGGGTATCAAATGGAACCTATAATCCTAGTTTTTTGAGGAATCTCCACACAAATCTCCACAGTGGTTGCACCAGTCTACATGCCCACCAAAACTGAAGAAGGGTTATTTTCTCCCCAGATCCCCGCCCACATTTGTTGGTTGATTTCTTTTTTTTTTTAATCTTTATTGGTACATTAAATATACCCATCATGATTGCACTCCTTAATGGGGATTTGTACCAGTATAAGACACAACTTAATTCTCATTTTTTCCCATAGCCCTACCCACCCTACCACCCCCCATATACATAAAATATGTTTCCTTACTTTTTTGTTACAATCTCAACATTGTCCCCTTTCACCTTAGTTTACATTGAGCATTTTCTATTTCACAATATATAACATACAATGCTAGGACTCATTTACATCTTCATTTTCTCATACCAGAGAAAAGATGCGATATGTACCTATCTGTGCCCTATTTATTTCACATATGAGGATATCCTTGTTGGTTGATTTCTTTATAGCAGCCATTCTTTGTGGGGTGAGATAGAATCTCAATGTTGTTGTTGTTGTTTTAATCTTTATTGGTACATTATAAATGCACATCATCGTCGCATTCAATGTTGAAAGTTTGCACCAGAATATGACATGTCTTGATTCTCATTTTCCCCTTTCCCCCTTCCCTGCAATAGATACCCTTATATACATAATATTTGTTCCCTCAATGTTGTTTTCATCTGCATCTCTGAAATGACCAGTAGTGTTGAGCATTTTTTCATGCATTTCTCAGCTGCTTTTACTTCTTTCTCTGAAAAGTATCTCTTCTTTTCAGATCTGTTATTTTTCTTACCCCTGTATAAACAATAAATCATTAAACATCATACACATTTTATTTGTTCTATTTTTCATTTTCCCTTCTCTTTTATACAACTCAGAAGAGTAACTCTAATTCTTTACATTTCTCTTATTTTGAAAAATAAAGACCCAACTAAATTGCCTATTTCCTGTTGACCTTCAATTGTTTCTACTTTTTTTGGGCCATTGACCCTAAAACAAAACAAATCCTTATTTCCATCCCTAACATATTTTATGAAGTCAGACTTTCCCTCAGGGGGGAAAAAAGGTGCTTCCAATGTTTTTTTTTTTTTTCCAGTCAAAATTTTAATGATCACCACTCCTACACTCCAATCCTTGATTCTGCTCTTTTAGAAAATGAGAACTGATATTTTTACCTTTCTATAATTTTATGCCTACATCTATATATACCCCAGGCTTAAATTCCATTCTGCCCTTGCCACTTTTTCCTTTCATTTTTGATTGAAGGTTCTGCTGAAAAGAAATTATTTTCTGCTTTTTTACATTCTCATCTAGCCAAGTAATTTTCGTGCTTCAGAACTTCTACTTTCTGACTCAGGCAGAAGACAGTGGATTCTAATATCCCATCTTTTAGGTAGGAAAAAAAAAACATTTAGTGTATCTAACTCAGTTGCTCCATGGTAGTATTTTCTTGGTCTAATGGATTTGACAAGGAGTAGGGTCATTAATTATTAAACTCTACAGACATTCAGAGAGCCAGGCACTGGTAGATACCAGAGATTCAGAAATTAATAATTCACGATTCTTGCCTTCAGGGAGGTCATAGTCTGATGATTCCTGTCTTAGTTACTTTTCTTGTTGCTGAGACAAAATATCCAACATCCACAAGTTGAGAGAGGAAAGTGTTTATTTAGTTGACAATTTGTAGGAGTTGAAGTCCATAGTCAGCTGATTCCAAGGTGGGGTGGCATGGCAGATGGGCATCGCAGAGGGGAAACAACATGGTGCATACAAGGTAACAAAACAACAAGGAACAACCACGGGTCTTTCCATCCCTTATATCTTATCCAGGATGTTCAGGGAAGCAGCACTCACACCCTTCATCCCAGTACCTTTGATCCTAGCATTGCACCATGAATCATTCCCAGCATCGCACTCTAGATCTAGCCACCTGTGAAAACCTCCACCCCTGAGGCTTTGGGAGTAAATCTAGACAAAAGCCATAACAATTGCCAAATGTAGAAATGAAATAGTTTTACTAAGAGGAAAGTACTGAGGGAATGTATAAACCAGGGTGCAGGGCTTTCTTGACGAAAGGATGCCTAACAGACCTTGAAGGAAAAAGCCTCAGGAATTCTCAAAGTTTCAAAAGAATCTCTTTGTAAGAACGGATGTTGAAATGCAGTTGGAGTGGAAGAAGTTACTATAGGAATAACTATAAAAATGTCGCCTTTATACTCAAGACAGTATAGTTTGGTGATTGTGTGGTTTATTGGCAATGGCAGCCTTATTACTTTTAATGCTGTAATTTTCACAGAGTAATCGTTCTACTTTCTCTGTTATATGTGTTACATAAAACTCTACTTCTTCCCTTCTATTGAAAAAAGCAAAAATTCCAGAAGAGGAAGCTGCGTTTGGATAATAGCATATTTTCCACAAGGAAAATCAAACTTTCACATATCCACTTCACTACTTCTCCTTCCTTCATGGCTGTTGTGCCCAAGCCAACCCTTTATTTCCTTCTCCTCTTGTTTCCAGCCAACCTCTCCTGTAGCCCTGATGATGCAGTGAGGACTAGGATGATCTATCCTGTGCTTCTGATTCAAGTTATTGCAACTCAAAGTATAGATTGATCATTTTAAAATTATCTTTCTTTGATGGGTATTTTAGCTAAAATAAATCTGTCCTCATGTAAAGCCACAAGAAGTGCCGAGAAAGCCAGGATCCTTCTCATGTATTTTTGTATCAGGAAGCAGAAACTGCCCAAGTTTTGCTGAAACATATTCTATACCTAAATAGTTAAAGCAAATGAACCCAAGCATGGGACTGGGAAATGCAGAAGCTGAGGGAACAGGAAGATGACTTGTGAAGAGGAACTGAGTCAATATTGACTAGAAAATTCACTCCCCCTGACAAACCTGCTGGGTTTTGTTATAATCTGCTTAAGAATAAAGGGATTCCTGGAGTTAGAGGGTGAGAAGGGGGCACTAGGGTGCCTCCCAGCAAAGTGTGAAAATGCAAGCTCTGGCAACCCCAGATGTCCGTGATGGCTGCAAAAGCCAGCTCACTTTACATAGTGCCAACTTTGCAGCCTCACACTCTCCTCTCTGGCAGGACCACGCTTGGCCCCCATTCAAGCATAATGAGAACGTTTCTATAATTGTCACCTCAGCCTTGGCATTTGCACACAGCTGCATTATCACCCACAGATTTGTGCAGTCCCCAAGAGTTAGTTCCAAAACAAGGAGATCACTGTGCTGGAGGACACTTCTGCTTTCAGAACCCTCAGACCTTGTCTAACCTTCATGGTGACCCGAGTAAGGCACTGACCCAGGGCCTGAGACTTTTTAAACATTTCTCTTAGAGAGATTAATTTTTAAAGTAAAAAAAGATAACAGTCAACTCTTCTCCTCTCCCAGATTATAGAGTCAACTCTTAGGAAGCTTGAAGGTCCGAAGCTAGCTGAAACATTGCCTGAAACTCTATGGCCCATGCCCTTCCTGTGTCAGCTGAGATGAAAAGGACTCCAGTGCTAAAGTCCTGTGTATTTTCAGAGGCTGTGTCTGAATCTGAATCCTGCCATGTAGGCCCAATGATTTGGCAAAAGAAATGAAGATCATTGTAGTGCTAATATTGGATGACAGTTAGATAATTCTTGAATATTCCATGGCTTTCATTCAACTGTGGAGTGTGGTGGTTGTAATAGGAGAGGCTCAGAGTTTTCCAAATTAGAAAGGGCTATAAATATTTGTTAGTTCAACCTTGTGAAAACATCCTAGAACTCTCTCTCATCCAGTCTCTTCTTGGATGCTTCCAGGAATTGACTGCTCACTTGATGGCAAGGAGCTTAATTTGTCTTTAAATATCTTTGAACAGTCTTGTTTCCTTCACTTTAGAGTAAAAAGTCAAATCACATGTCATGTTGGCTTTGCTTGCCATTCCAAGACTTCCTCGCCCATGGGATCAAGTCCACATTCCCAGCAGCTCTGTGTTCAGCCTTCCTCCCACCCTCAGCCTCATCCATTGTTGTGCTCCTCTCACCCAATCAGAAGGGAGTTGAAACTACACACAGTGCAATTTCTTTCACCTCCAGCTTTCTCATTCCTCCCTTCTTGGAATATTTCTGCCCAATTCACCTCTCTTTCTCTTGGAATCCCTACTCATTTTGTGATATTTTCATCTGCAAGACCTCCTAGACTTCTAACCTAGGCTAACTACCTTTGCTGTGAGATGACAGAGCACTACTTCATGCTTAGTGCACTGTGTGACACATTTTAGAGCTATACTAATATTAGATAGATGAATAAATGAGCAAGTGAATCCACTTTCCCTAACTTCCATCCTCATGTCTGGACTTGATCCTTTCTCATGGGAAGCCCCTTGAAATATTCAAATACAAACATCTTAATCATCCCAGCATCAGTCTTCAGTCTGGGGCTGATCCCAGCATGTAGCAGATCACATACTTGGCAGTAACTGAGAAGAAAATGACGAAAAGATTATTGGACAATATGTGAGTGGGGTTAAACAAATCTCAGGAGCATCCCAAAACTAGTAAGAGTCTTAAGCCCAAAGGACCAAGGGGAAAATATAACTGGAGACAAGAGAGGATAGTTGATGTTGGAGAGAATCGCTCAGCCACCTAACAGGGAGTCAGCCAAGGTAATGAGTACATGTTTTCCTCTCCTCCCACTTCTGCTTCTTCCTGATGCCTTCTGGTATAAGTCAGGAAACCTCCTAGAATACAAACCATAATAGAGAATGAATAGGAAGAGATGAATGGAAAATATTCATTACAATCATCCAATCCCAACAGCCTGAATCTACCCTCGCCAGAATATACAGCATGAGTTGTTTCTACTATTGCTCAGAAGATGGTGGCTGTTGGACTCCTCATTATCTACATCAATGCCACCTGGGTAGATTCTTGATTAGCATTCATTATCTGTCTTAAGCATGCTGTCAGGAATACCATAATATTCCAGATACCCTCTAACTAGGGGGATGAACACTAATCTCTGCCAGTCTGAACCTCACCCTGTACTAGTGCAGACTTTAAAACTGTAATTCTCTTGCTTGCTGAATATGTTTCAATTGTATTTTATTGTATTTATGATCAATTAAATCCCCCAGGCTTCCTCACACAAACTACTGTGAAATCAAACTTCTTCCTAAATTGTACTCATGTCATTGATTTTTGTTTTAACCTAACTGCAGGATTTTACATTTATCCCTGTCAGATTTTATCTTATTTATTTCTCTCCATTGTTCCACATTATTAACTCCTTTTTTTAAAATCTAGTGTAGCAGCTTTTCTTCTTCACTTTGAAGCATTAGCTAATTTGATTAGATCATTCTCTTTGTTTTCATCTGTATTGATGATAAGTACATGGAATCCCAGAGAGGGAGGCATTGAAGACCCTCTTTGGTTGTGACATTGAGTAGTATAATGCAGTATTTACCAAGTGTGTGAAATAAAACACTATTTACACAGGCAGCCAATGGTCTAACAAGGAATAAAATATCCACGATGAAGTAATTTGGGGGACTGTGCCTGTGTATAGAGGCAGCCCTATGAAGATACAGGAAGAAGGCCAAAAGAAGCCTTGGAAGAACCCGACTTTGTTAACACCTTGATCTTGAGTTTCTAGGATTGAGAAATGTAGGAGAACAAAATGTTTCTTGTTTAAAAAATGGAGGAGAAAATGAAGGATAAAAATATTTTGGGGGAGATCTTGGGTTAAATAAGTTAAATGAGTTTCTTTTCTAAAATGTCCCTTTAGGAAAGGGGTTTTTGTGTGCTCATGTCTATGTGGTGTTTATGGGAACAAATATTTGAGACAACACTGCATCATCTGGACCATGAAACACACGCATTTGTGCATGAACACTCTCCTTTTCTGTGTATACAGGTACAGTCTCATGGGACAGTGATTCCCAGACCACACCTTGGGAGAAGTGGGCTCTAGACTCTAATGTACCTACACTTAATCCCAGATGGACCATCTACCATTTTGGAACAAGTTATTTAATTTCTCTAATCCTAGTTTTTTGTTCACTAATTGTACATAATAGATCTTACCTCATAGATTTATGGTAGGATTAAATCATGCAATGTCTGAGTGAATGATTCTTATCATGTTAGGATAGTAAATAATAGAGATTAGCTATTATTAAGCAATACGTTTATCAGTATAATCATTACTATTTTGACATTGATCCACTAATTGGTTGTCTATAGGAACTATATGAAAAATAATAATCTAGCTTAACTAAGCTAAAAGATATACAACAAACTGGAAATATATTTGTAATTTCTACAGCTTATGTAATGATAAGTGATGAAATAAAATATTTTGAAGATCTTACAAATGTGTAATATAAGATATTAATAGAAACATCTTAATAGAAAATGGGCAAAAACATGAGTCAATAATAAACAAAATAAGGAATAGAAATTGCCAATAAAGCATGGCATATATGGAATTAGAGACTTATTTTTTAATAAAAGTGTCCATTGGTTGCTATGGTGCTAAGAAGTAAGCACTTTCATATACTGGTAGTTCCAGTGCAACAATAATAATAATTTTTGTGTTCCAAATATGATGTATCTTCCCAAGCCTCATATACTGGGAGCAGTAATGTCATCCATTGGTGGGTTCAATAGCAAAATCAGCTGTTAGAAGGTAAAGTCTGGTTGAAAGAAGTAGATTACTGTCAATATCTCTGAAGGGTATGTCTCTTCTCACACTCTCTCCCTTCCTCTCTGCTTCCACCCTGTACGAGGTGGGCAGTCTCCATTGCCCTACTCCTCTGCTTTGGAGTTGGAGGCTATGGACTGAATCCTCTAAAACACTGAATCAAGATAAATTATTTCCTTTGAAAGTTCTGTGTAAGTTAACTAATACAGTAGCTAACAAGCATTTAAACTTCTGAGTGTATCATAAATACTTATTCAATTCTCACAATATCTATATGCGGGAGACATTTTCATTATTTCCATTTTACAGGTGAGAAAACTAAGCACAATCAGTCAAATATACATTTTCTACAACAATTTTAGTAGAGAATACTTTAACAATGTCTGTCAAGAGCCTTAACATATGCATAGTCTTTGACTTGATGCAGCAGAAGGTGTCACGTGTTACCAAGATCCCCTGAAGTACTTTTATTTTGTTATCTAGTGTAGCAGCTTTTCTTCTTCACTTCTGGTTGTACCAGCTAGTCGTCCTCAGTTCTCAATCTACTTGAGACACTATCTCCAGCTGCCTTCCCAAAGTATGATTTTAGAGTATCCTGCATCAAAAAACTAGTTGATGAGGCACTTGAAAAGTTCAGATCCCTCACTACATATAGGACAACACTTCATAGCCATCTCTCTTGCAGAGTTTCCAGCAACTCATCAATCCTTTCTTGAAAGTCTCTCATAAGTAAACTGTTTCAACCCAATTCCACCTTCTGTCCTTCCCTTCTGGAAGTTTTGATCCTAAGAATCCCTCCTGAAAATCTTCTTGCCTGATGATCTCCATCTTGATGTCTGCTTCCTGGAGAATATGCACTTTAACATGCAGTAATTTAACATCTAAAAACTTGTCTTGAGTGAAAGTCAAGTGTGAAAATAAAGAATTACATGCACGTCATAATGAATCAATGCATACAAATTTTCACACACCAGATTCCACTTGGGAATGTAGAGAAATGGGGAAAACATTTCACGCATCTTTTGACAAGAAGAAATGGGGAAACAACCTTCAAATTATTGACTTCTCTTGAATGAATGAAAACCTGAAGTCACAAGCCAAACAAATAATGTGAAACTCAAAGGAAGGATGAGAAAGGAATTGTCTGCAAAGATAAACAGGATGCTACCATTTGCCCATTTGGCACAAAGGCTGCCAAAGGCTATATAAAGCAGGAAAAAGATTTACCTAGATTTTAAAAAAATGAAACTGAAGGGCTGAGTGTGGACTGGTACAAAGCTTCTGAAGGTGAAGCGGACGGCTTTGGAAACAGTGACTGTACCACTGAATCTGCTCTGGGGTTGGAGCTTACTGGCCTCCAGGCCCATGACGGAAGAGCGTGCAGGAACTGAGGATAGCAGCGGGTGGCTTTGGAACCGGCGAGTGCGCCACTGAATCTGCACTGGGGTTGGAGCTTATTGGCCTCCAGGCCCATGCCGGAAGAGTGCCCAGGGACTGAGTTTAACAGCAGGTGGCTTTGGAAACGGTGACTGTGCCATCGAATTTGCTCCAGGGTCGGAGCTTACTGGCCTCCAGGCCCACACCAGAAGAGCACCCAGGGACTGAGGTTAGCAGCAGGTGACTTTGGAAACTGTGTCTGCGCCATCGAATCTGCGCAGGGGTTGGAACTTGCTGGCCTCCAGGCCAACGCTAGAAGAGCACCCAGGGATTGAGTTTAGCAGGTCAGAGTCTGACTTTCTCAACGTCAACTGCAGAAGTACATCCAGGGTCCTTGTATTGCTGAATAGGTGGGCCTGTTGGAACATCAGCCAGTACCATTGCAGATGCACAGGGCCTACAGCCTACTGGCCTCAAGGCCAACTGCAAAAGTGAGCCCAGAGACCCTGTACTGTAGAGCAGGCGGGCCCATTGGAACGTCAGGCAGCACCATTGTTGCAGTGCAGTGGCCAGAGCCTTCTTGCCTCTAAAGCAGATGGGAGAAGTTGTTCTGACTATATTGATTGAGTGCCTCATATGGTATACCAGAACTAGGGGTTTTTCTTTAGGTCCCAATACAGATGGCAAAGAACAACACAGGTAACACTGATAAATTAAGGTTCCTAACAACAAGGAGGAAAGAGACTTGCGACAAACATCGCCAAAAAACAGGGCAGGTACAAAGCAAAAACAACACCAAGGACAAAAACTCAGAGATGAGGAAAGACTCATAGTCTCAGATTCAAAGATCCTCACCTCAAGGTAACACAGGGAGAAGGGAAATAGAGAAGTTGGAAGGCCAGTCTCCAGGGTCTTAGGAAATGGTAACCAAAGCAGATCTACTAAAATGGAAATCAGAACTGATCTCTGAGATGAAAGCAGAGATATTAGACACTGTCAACACGATGATTAATAAAGCTAAAGAGGAAATCATGGAGTTGATAAAATCCAAGATAACAAAAGCACTGGAACCTTTTAAACACCTAAAAACAGAAGCCCAGAAAATCAAGAAAGAAAATGAAAGTGTGAGCAATAGAATGAATTGGGCAGAAGACTGAATTTCAGACCTAGAAGACAGGATTTCAACCAATGAACTGGAAAGGCATAATCTATGGAAAAATGCAAGCAATAATGAAAAGTCAATCCAACACCTCCTAGATGATTCAAAGAAGAATAACATAAGATTGATTGGAGTCACTGAGGAAGCAGGAAACAATGCTAAAGACATCAAAAAGCTATTCACACAGATAATGGCAGAAAACTTCACAGAAAAAGGTAAAGAACTGGACATACAAATACATGAAGCATACAGAACGCCACATGCCCATGATATGAAAAAATCTACACCTAGGCATATAATCATAAAAGTCCCAGATATCCAAAAAAAGAATGAAATACTGAAAGCAGCCAGACAAAAGAAAACAGTTACATTCCAAGTGAAGCCCGTCAGGGTCACAGCGGACTTCTCAACTCAAAAACTCAAGGCAAGAAGAGCCTGGAGTGAAGTCTTCTAAGCCCTAAAGAAAAACAACTTCCAATCCAGACTAATGTACCCTGCAAAACTATCCTTCAAAATTGATGGAGAAATAAGATACTTCCATGACAAAGAATACCTGAAAAACTTCACAAATATGAAACCTGTGTTCCGAAAAATTTTAAGGAATATTTTGGAGAAAAATAAGGACAGCTACAAATCCATGAGACCTAATCAAGTCAACCCATGTGCCCAAACAAGAAACTGATGGGGAAAGGGAAAAAGTAGAATAACACAGCCAAGAGGAGGAAAACATGGCAGCATTAAAATTACCTATATCACTCATAACTATTAATGTCAATGGACTCAACATGCCAATTAAAAGATACATACTGGCAGAGTGGATATAAAAGCAAGATCCTAAAATCTTCTGCATACAAGAAATACACCTAATTCAGAAAGAAACTCAAGAATTGAAAGTAAAGGGATGGAAAGCAATACTCCATGTGACAGGAAACAGCAAGAAAGCAAGAATGGAGATTTTATTTGCAGACAGAATGTACTTCAAGCCAAAACTGATAGAGGGAGATAAAGATGGACACTATCTTTTAGTTCAGGGAAAAGTCCAAGAGACAAAAATCACAATCTTAAATATCTATGCTCCAAATTCTAATGCACCCAACTATACAAAACAAATATTAACAGACTTGAAAAACCACATAAATTCCAATACAGTAATGGTAGGGGACCTCAATACCCCACTGTCACAAAGAGACAGATCGACTGGACAAAAAGTCACTAAGGAAATCCTGGAGCTCAACCAGACTCTTCAGCAAATGGACTTAATAGATGCCTACAGAGTATTTCACCCCACAAAGTCAGAGTATACTTCTTCTCAGCTGCTCATGGATCATTCTCCAAAATAGACCATGTGCTCATTCATACAATAAGTTTAAGCAAATACAAAGGGATTGAAGTTATCCCTTGTATACTGTTGGACCATAGTGTCCTGAAATTGGAGCTGAATAGCAAAGGAAAGCCCAGGATCTTCACATACACATGGAAACTGAACAACACTCTGCTGACCAACCAATGGGTCACAGAAGAAATTAGAGAAGAAATTGAGCAGTTCTTACAACTGAAAGATAACCCCAGTACAATTTATCAAAATTTATGGGACACAATGAAAGCAGTTCTACAAGGAAAATTCATAGCAGTGAAAGCCTACACCAGAAAATGGAGCAAGCTCAAATAAATGATTTAATGCTGAGCCTCAAGCGACTAGAAAGAGAGGAGCAAAACAAACCCAAAGCTCACACTAGGCAAGAAATTATAAGGATCAGGGCAGAAATTAATGCAATAGAAATCAAGAGAATGGTTCAAAAAATCAATGAAATGAAAAGTTGGTTCTTTGAGAGAATAAACAGAATTGATAGACCCTTACCCAACCTCATTAACAAAGGAAGGAAAAGGCTTGTCTATGCTATTAGTAATGAGAACGGAGAAATTACTACCGACCCAGAGGACGTCCAGAGGATAATAAACACCTACTTTGAAAATTTATACTTCAATAAAATGGAAAATGTAGAAGAAGTGGATAGATTTCTAGACACATATGAACTCCCAAAGCTGAATAAAGAAGATATAGAAATGTTAAATGCCCCAATAACAATCTGTGAAATTGAAAATGTAATTAAAAACTTGCCAAAGAAGAAAAGCCCTGGACCTGATGGTTTTACTGCTGAATTCTATAAAACTTTTAAAGAAGAGGTAATGCCTCTACTTCTGAAACTCTTCAATGAAATGGAAAGGGAAGAAGTACTCCCAAACTCATTCCTGGAAGCAACCATTACCCTGATTGCAAAAGCAGAGAAAGACCCAACCAAGAAAGAGAACTACAGGCCAATACCTCTAATGAATATAAATTCAAAAATCCTCACTAAGATCCTGGCAAACAGAATACAGAGAATTATCAAAAAGATCATATACCCTGACCAAGTTGTATTCATCCCAGGGATGCAAGGATGGTTCAACATACGTAAATCAATAAATGCTATACACTTTGTTAACAGGCGTAAGGACAAAAATCATATGGTCATCTTAATTGATGCAGAAAAAGTGTTTGAAAGAACACAACACCCATTTATGTTCAAAACTCTACAGAAGATCAGAATAGATGGTCTCTATCTCAAACTAATAAAAGCTAGTTATGAGAAACCATCAGCCAGTATCCTACTAAATGGTCAAAAATTGAAACCTTTCACAATAAGATCAGGAACAAGACAAGGATATCCTCACTCACCACTTCTGTGCAATATAGTTCTGGAAATATTAGCCATAGCAATTAGGCAAGAGAAAGAAATAAATGGAATAAAGATTAGAAAAGAAGAAGTTAAATTGTCATTATTTGCTGATGACATGATACTCTATCTAGAGGATCCTAAAAACTCAATTAAAAAACTGCTGGACGTAATCGCCAATTTTAGCTGCATAGCTGGTTACAAGGTCAATGTTCAAACGTCAATACCCTTCATATACACAAACAGTAGACCCAGTGAGTTAGAAATTGGAGAATTAGTCCCTTTCACAATAGCACCCCAAAAAATAAAATACCTAGGAATCAATCTAACAAAGGAGGTGAAAGAACTCTACTCTGAAAACTATAGCACTCTGAAAAAGGAGATAGAAGATGATATCAAAAATTGAGGATATCCACATAAGTGAAATAAATAGGGCACAGATAGGTACATTTCACATCTTTTCGCTGGTATGAAAAAATAAAGATATAAATGAGTCCTAGCATTCTATGTTATATATTGTGAAATAGAAAATGCTCAATGTAAAATAGGGTGAAGGGGGAAAATTTTGAGATTGTAACAAAAAAGTAAAGTAACAAATTTTATGTATATGTGGGGGTGGGAGGGTGGGTAGGGCTATGGAAAAAATGAGAATTAAGTTGTGTCTTACACTGGTACAAATCCCCATCATGGAGTGCAATCATGATGTGTATATTTAATGTACCAATAAAGATTAAAAAAATGAAAAAAAAATGGAAAGACATACCTTCCTCCTGATTAGGAAGAACCAATATTGTCAAAATGGCTATACTCCCAAAACTATTCTACACATTCAACGCAATCCTGATTCAAATCCCAACAACATATTTCACAGATCTAAAGAAAAAAAATCCAAACTTTCATCTGGAACCACAAAAGACCTACAATAACCAAAGCAATTCTAAGCAACAGGGACATGGTGGGGGTATCAGAACTCCAAACCAGAAACTATAGTATAAAGCCACTGTGATAAAAACTGCGTGGTATTGGCAAAGTAACAGACCTGAGGATCAATGGAGTAGACTAGAAGATCCAGAAACTAATCCAGATACACTGAGCCACCTCATCTTTGACAAAGCAGCCAAAAATCCTCAGTGGAGGAATGATAGCATCTTTAACAAATGGTGATGGAAAAAATTTGCTTTAACTTGCCAAAGACTAAAACTAGATCTAACTCTTTCACCTTGTACCAAGCTAAAATCAAAGTGGATAAGAGACCTAAATATTAAAAAAGATACTCTAAACCTACTGATAAACAGATTAGGTAAAACTCCCGAAGACATTGGCTTAGGGAAAGACTTCATGAACAAAACTTCTATAGCACAGGAATTGACTGAGGAAATCAACAAATGGCACCTCATTCTTTTAAAAAGCTTCTACACAGCAAAGGAAATCACCAACAGTGCAAACAGGCAACCAACAACGTGGGAAAAAATCTTTACCAGCTGTTCCTCAGACAAAGGGCTACTATCTAGAATATAGGAAGAGCTCAAAAAAATCAGCCCACCCAATTTTAATGACTCAATTCAAAAATGGGCATCTGAAATGAACACATATTTTTCAGAGGAAGAAGTAAGAGCAGCTAAGAAGCATATGAAGAAATGCTCAACAGCATTAGTCAGTCATGCGATGCAGATGAAAACAACATTTAGATTTCATCTCACTCCACATAGAATGGCTGCCATTTCAGAATTAGCCAACCAGAAATGTTGGTGAGGATGCAGAGAAGAAGGAACCCTTCTGCACTGTTGGTGTGACTGTAAACTCATACAACCCCTGTGGAGATCAGTTTGAAGATTCCTCAAAAATCTAGGATTCGAGGTCCCATTTGACCTGGCCATTGCCCTGCTAGATATATACATATCCCAGTGACATATGTGCGTCCATGTTTATAGCAGCCCAATTTGTGATTGCTATATCTTGGAAACAGCCCAAGTGTCCATCAACTGGAGACTGGATCAAAACGCTGTGATTCTTCTACAGAGTGGAGTATTACTCTGCCATAAAAAATGATAAGTTTGAATCATTTATACTTAAATAAACATACCTTGAGGATATCCTCATAAGTGAAAAAAATAGAGCACAGATAGGTACATATCACATCTTTTCTCTGGTATGAGAAAATAAAGATGTAAATGAGTCCTAGAATTGTATGTTATATATTGTGAAATAGAAAATGCTCAGTGTAAAATAGGAAGAAGGGGGAAAAATGATGAGACTGTAACAAAAAAGTAAGGAAACAAATTTTATGTATATGGGGGGGTGGTAGTTTGAGTAGGGCTATGGGAAAAAATGAGAATTAAGTTGTGTCTTATACTGGTACAAATCCCCTTTATGGAATGCAACATGATGCGTGTATGTAATGTACTAGCAAAGATAAAAAAAAAAAAAAAACTGCTGGACCTAACCGCCAATTTTAGCCGCGTAGCTGGTTACCAGGTCAATGTTCAAAAATCAATAGCCTTCATATACAAAAACAGCAGACCCACTGTGATAGAATTTGGGGAGTCAGTCCCTTTCACAATAGCATCCCCAAAAATAAAATACCTAGGAATCAATGTAACAAAGGAGGTGAAAGAACTCTACTCTGAAAAGTATAGCACTCTGAAAAAGGAGATAGATGATATCAAAAAATGGAAAGACAGAACTTGCTCCTGCGTAGGAAGAACCAATATTGTCAAAATGGCTATACTCCCGAAACTACTCTACACATTCAATGCAATCCAGATTGAAATCCCAACAGCATATTTCACAGATTTAGAGAAAAGTATCCAAACTTTCATCTGGAGCCACTAAGGACCTAGAATAGCCAAAGCAGTTCTAAGCAACAAAGATATGGTGGGTGGTATTACAACTCCGATCCTGAAACTGTACTCTAAAGCCACCATGATAAAAACTGCGTGGTACTGGCAAAGGAACAGATCTGAGGATCAATGAAGTAGACTAGAAGAACCAGAAACTACTCTAGATACACTGAGCCACCTCATCTTTGACAAAGGAGCCAAAAATCCTCAGTGGTAGAAAGATAGCCTCTTTAACAAATGGTGCTGGAAAAACTGGGCTTTAACTTGCCAAAGACTAAAACTAGATCTAACTCTTTCACCGTGTACCACGCTAAAATCAAAGTGGATAAGAAACCTAAATATTAAAAAAGACACTCTACACTGGCTGCAAAACATTTTAGGGAAAGACATTTGCTTAGGGAAAGACTTCATGAACAAAACTTAGATAGCACAGGAATTGTTGGCAGAAATCAACAAATGGGAACTCATTCTTTTAAAAATCTTCTGTGCAGCAAAGCAAATCACCAACAGTGCAAATAGGCAACCAACAATGTGGGAAAAAATCTTTAGCAGCTGTTCCTCAGACAAAGGGCTACTATCTAGAATATAGAAAGAGCTCAAAAACATCAGCCCACCCAAATTTAATGACCCAATTCAAAAATGGGCATCTGAAATGAACAGATATTTTTCAGAGGAAGAAGTAAGAGCAGCTAAGAAGCATATGAAGAAATGCTCAACATCATTAGTCATTCGAGAGATGCAGATGAAAACAACACTGAGATTTCATCTCACTCCACATAGAATGGCTGCCATTTCAGAATTAGCCA
>PVIR01022715.1:0-27904 GCA_004026965.1 Petromus typicus
CACATAAATTATTTACCAAGTTATTTATCAAAAGTTTCAGTTCATAGGTATGTATGTGAATGTAGAATTACAAAATCACCACTTAGTGATTTATTCTATTATCCAATCATGTGTTCATTAATTTTATGAAGGTGCTCACTTAGAACTCAATTATATTAGAGCATATTCTTTTATGCTTAAGCAGGTGTTAATGCCTTCATTCTGCCAGACAAGAATCTTCCTCCCACAATCAGAAATTACTAAGACTCATGAGGCAGCAGCAATCTGTTTACTGCCTTTATCATATGAGGAAGACATCACTGCAGGCTCCATCGACACCAGCACAACTTTGATAGAACTCTCAGCATAATTAGTTTTGAACATTTTGAAATTGATAAATAACTTTCCAAGTGTAATCATGTTCAACATATTTGCTCACTAAGCATGCTATAGAAGGAAGGGTGACAATCCAACAATATTTTAAAGTTACCAGGTTAATATAAATGTTTCAGGGCTTTCTTTCTCTTGTGTGTGTATAAATGTGTGTGCATGCACATATGGGCATATGTTTTAAAATTCATATTTTCTAACACTTTATAGCAAGAAGTAGAAAAGCAAGAGAACGAATGTTAAAGGCAGGGATACCAGGCAGGCATTTCTGAAATAAATCTTGCTGGAAAGATGACTTAGCATATTTAATGGAAAGATGACTTAGCATGTTTAATGGAAGTGTAAGTGAGTCTGACACAAAGAGATCAATAAATAGCCACATGGAAACCTCAAACATACTCTATTATGAAACAAGATAGCATTTTATTATTTTTTAATCTTTTGATGAGGAAAATACCAAGGAATTATTGGAATGGCTGAAGCTTTGAGAACCGAGATATTATTTGGCCAACAAATGTGAAGAATGACACAATAGTCATCAGTTAGGATATTAACAAAACAAAGGCAGTTATTGATAAAAGGAATATATCTTCACAACTTTATTGCTCCTACATTCCATCTACCATCGTAGAATAGCCATCAGGAAAGAAATTGATATGAAACATGCTAGGCAAATGTGGCTTTTTCATTCCTTGGGAATGGTCAGGATGATGGTACTAGAATAAGCTGAGAAAAATAAATTTAAAAGCCCAGAAAAGTGAAGATTTTCTTGTGAGACTTTTACTTTCATTTGGGTAGCTGTTGGGTGAGTGAGGCTTTTATGCTGAGTCAGCAGAGTGTGATCTTTATTAGTCATTCACTAGGTATCAGCTCATTTTTCTTTCCTTTTCCAAAAGAAGCACCTATTCATTCAATTCCTAACAGTTTCCCTTCTCATCAAAACTCAGAATGTAAAGTAAGATTTTTTTCCTCAGTGATCTGTGGTTTAAAGACACACAGTATTGTGTTCAGAATGATCCTATTTAGGAGAATTTGCCCAGATGGACTAGGACTGGGCCAAGCTTTCCGGCCTGCAGATGGAATTGGGGACTTAACTCTAGTCTTCACCTCTGGTAACAACATGGACTCTCATGGTCTCACATGCTGTTATGCTCCAGGGCAGAACTATGCCAGGATCTACATAACTTCTGAAGGACTTCAACTGACATCTGCCCTGCCCTGTAGGATCTTCATCTCCATAATTCCTCAAGTGGTACTGCTGATGTCTGCCTTGCCCTCCAGGTCTTTTGAGTCCTCAGTTACTGGAGATGTAAGAGATGTGTGAAATCAAAGGTGTGCAAGGTCAAGTCTGCTGCTTTGCTGCCCAGAGTAACACAGACAAGGCCTGAGCTCAGCTTCTTCTCTAAGTCTCATTTCTGCCTATTTATTATTTCGCCTTGTGCAGTCAGACTCACAGGAGACTAGCACTTACTTCAAAGGTTCTAGTTATGTCCTCTTCCGGTGTTTCCCAAAGTTTTGAGGTAGTAAGATTTAAAAAACACATAAAAATTCAATATAATTTCATCAGAGCAATGTCTCAACACTAGCTTCGTGTTTGGGTACAGATAAGTGTAAAATGGGATGATTTTTATTTTGTCTCCTATAAATGTTATTCTACTTCTGAATATCAGAAATAAGAGAATGATAAATAGGAAACAACACCCTTTTGAAATGGATTCATAGCACGTTTTTTACATTTGGTACCACTGCAATAGTGTGATAGCTATGATAGAAATGTAATTTCCTTTTTAGTGTCATTATTTGTCATTTGTTCCTTCAGTCTGAATCACTGAATTAGAAACTGATATTTATAAATATTTAACAGATCTCCCTCACTGCATATCCTAGATCATCTTTTACTGAACAGATATCTGAATGGAACATCAAATCCAATTAGAATTAATTTATCTGAGACACTACATGGACAAAAGGAGGTTGTTTTTGCTAATAAAACATTACAATATGATTCCTGACATGAAAGAGACTCCAATGGTAGTGCCTATGGGAAGAATAAATTTAAGCTGCTCTAACCAATTGTCTTCAACTTTAAGTTTCTAGCCGTCAAATATCCCTGTGTTGAAATACTTAAAATCACCATGAAGTTACTTCTCATCATGGTAATTAGAGACAAAACTAGAAACTATCAGTAGTAGTGTAGTACTTGAACATGTTTCAGGATACTTGCAAGGTCTTCTTCACACTAAAGTACTTGTAGTTGTCTTCATAAAATAGAATTCAACCATAAAATTAAATGTCATTTTATCAAAAAAGAAAAACTCACTCTTGCAGTGCCAATCACACGTTGGGTGAATGGTTGGATTCTCTTTCTGGCTGGCTTATCAAGTGACTGAGTGATCAGATTTTCTCATCTGACTAAAACAGGATCATTTTTGCACAGGTCTGGAATATTTTCAATGTATTAAATGCCAAGTGCATATGGTAATTGATGTAAAACTTATTTGATCTCTTTATTCTTGTTTCTCCTGACAATAATTGGTAATATCTCTATTTCAAATATTTACATGAACCCTAAAAAAGATAAGACCCAACGAATCACATTCTCTGACAAAGAAACAATAATAAATTCAAATAAACAAAATTTGAGCACTAAATGGAGATTGATATACACAGCTCCTGTAATTATGATATTGATGTCATATTTTAATTATTAAGCCAGTAGCTTCCACTATCCATGATTTATGTGGCTAACAAGACCAATCCTACAAAAAGCAAATACAATTTAAGCCACTTACAATATATATTTTACTTATTTTGTTGTAATGTTATTTTATAAAATGAAACTGAGGTCTAAGTTAAAGATTTCTGTTAACATTTTCACAAAGCCTTCTAACAGTAACAGACAGTTACTGCTCATCTTATATCTGTCTTTATCTAGAGGGACAAATTGGGTCTGGAAAAGTGTTTGTTTTGAGGAGAGTTTGTCTTTTCTCACCTGGAACAAATTACTCTAAAAGAGAAAAACGTGAAATATTTACATTCATATCACTCTAGGAAAAACTGTCTCTGGCTAAATTATACTGAGTAATTTACCACATTGTTTCAAAGTTTTACTAATATTTATTTTTGGTTTTTCAAACTTTTGAGAGTTGTAAATGATGCCTGTCACTTTCGGAAGCTATTTGAGAAAGTCAGTGTGCATTTCCAGATAGCTCCTAACTCTTCCTCTCTTTTGTCTTCTCCCCCCAAATACTATTACTTTTAAAGCTTTCAACAAATTTAGTGTTTTTCAGTTGAATCAAAGTAAAATGACACTGTAAATGCAATTTCTGCTAAAATCTCAGACAGATGTATAGACGTACTCAGTTTTTATTTCAGTGCTACTATGCATCACTTTATGCAAAAGGGCTAAAAAGCATTGGACGGGATGGCAGCGTTTAACAGCCAAATTTTATGCATATAAAATCTTTATTAAGAAAAAAACTAAATTGAGAAATTTCTGTAAATAACTCTTCTTTCAGGTAGGATATCTTAAACTATGACTAGTTGATGTTTTAAGAGATCCGACCATAAATAGAAAGTACATCTTGGGAGACAAGAAGAAAGTTAATATTGTCCTGTACTGAGCTGGGACAACCTGAGTTTGTGCTTTAGGCTCTCAGAGGTCACATAACTTTTCTGGACTAGAAGTTTCCTTATAGAGGAAAGAAGGATGATAGTTTAATCCTCACCTTTAAAGAAAAAATTGATGGACAGGAAAATAGCAGCTGGTGTACTGACTTTATTTTTCTCCCTTTTATCCTTAAAAACTTACATACTAGCTAAGTAGCCAGATGCTATGCTAAGTGCTTTCATATGTGTTAATTCTTGTAATCTTTAAAACTTTAAGAATTAATATTATGTCTATTTCACAGAGAAGAAGACTGAGCCACAAAAATGTCAAACATCTTACCTAACTCAACATGCAATCTTTAAGTAAGCTGACACATAGACTTATGTAACTAATGCTTAAATTGTCTTTCAACGGTTTCACTAACTCAGTCATTGAGTTATGAGACCAAGTTTAATTGTTATAACTTGTGAAATATTTTAAATCAGCAAAAAAAGATGGTGTTATTTCATATAACAATGTGTACTAGAATGAATTAAAATTTCCTCTCTCATTGTTTCCACTTAAAAATTAGTTACTAAGTTTAAACCAGTGTTGGAAATATGCTACAGAGAGCTCATGATGCATTTATAACTTTTACCACTTAAATATTTTGGATTTCTGTACTATCTCTTTCATCTGGGTAATCTGTGCTGTGGAGCAGCACATTTCATTCATTACATAAAAAGAAAATTAATGTAGCCATTTAATATTTTTAACTACTAGCTCAAACTTTTCTAGGTGTCCATGCATGCATTTATATGTATCAGAACACATTGTTGTTCTGCTTAATTTCATTTAGCTATACATTTGAACCCTATTTGGTACATCATGGAAATTAATCTATGTAGAAAGCCCTGGGTTATCTATTTCATAAGTGGAGGCATTACTACATTTATATGGAAAAAGTCATCAAAATGTGTTAAGAATCAAATATTTATTTAAGTAATTATCTAAACACATTCTAAATAATCTATCAGCTTGAGAGATACTTAGGAGTCACTTTCACATAAATTTTCACTGTATATGAAAAGAGCATAAAACATATGCAGAGAATAAAGTACTCTTACCAGCTGTTTTATTATTTGGAATATTCATCATTATGAGGGGAAGATTTTATTTCATTATATGATTGGCATAATACAGAGTTTACTTCAGGCCATTATTATTTTGATCAATATTACAATGCTTTCTGTTCATTTTAAATGTAGCTTATTTCCTCTGTTATACTATTTGACACACCCAGATCACTGTGACTGATATATACAAAGTGAAACAAGCACACATTGATGTGATATCTTGGGACACATCAGAAGCACTTGATGTACAACTTGAGTCTTTTCTCTAATGCTTTGTTTTCAATTTTCTGTGACTCAGAATGTCTTGTAAATTTTCATTTGTGTATATCTTTTTAAACTAACACTATAGAAACAAAGTGTAAAATATAATTCTTAGCGTTATTTTATCTCTATGAATCAGAATTCAATTTAAAGCAGAAAAAATATTAGGGGAATTGAATTTTTTAATTAAAAATAACCCTTTAAGATTTGGATTTCAAACTACCTGATACTTCATTTAGATTGAATAGAAGAAATATCTTTGCTTGATTTATTTCAATGGAATATGCAACTATATTGTGCTATGGATTGGGAATAAATTTATTGTCTTTTTCACACTAAAATATTAACTTTATGATTGTTTTGTTCACTAATGAATCTCATGCCCACAGTAATGATGAGTTTACTACAGATGCCCAATCTTAATATATGCTCTTATATAAATATTGAAAGAAAATTTCACAGAGTCAAAAATACCCAAAAATAAATTAAAATAGATCAGAATACTGAAAACATATCTATCACAAATACAATTTATAGATATGCATATAAATATATTGTCTACAAATAGTTTACATACATCTTAATATTTTTGATGTTTGAAGTTTAATATTTGCTATTGAGTTGGTTACTTTCCCAGGAGTATCAAAAATGAATTTTTTAAAAATAGTTTAACTTCAAGACTACTATATTATTTTAAACTCATTTGCTAAATTTCTAAATAGAATTTGTCTTTTTGTCTTTTTCCCTAACCATTCCACTAGTTATACTTCAGTAAAATTAAAATGTGTAATTTGTTAAATAGAACACCCTAAGTAGTTTTTTAAAATACTGTTCTTACAGAATTTTAGCTGACTTATGTATAATATTACAAAATGGGTTTAAAAGATACTACCTTTTGAAGAATGAAAAATATTTACTTTGCAATATTACCAAAACTTGAAACTAAGACAAATGGACAAAAAATCATTTGAATTATACCTGGAACTAAAATATTCAATAAGAAAAATAAAACTCAGAAGGCTTTCCCTGTTAGTAATATATCTATCTTAAAAATGAAAAGTGTATTTAAAAACCTCCATTTTACTATCTGCATATACCTGACCAATGAAAATCATTAAAAACAGTTTACTTTGGTTACAAGATTTTTTTTTATTTTGTAAACTATACATAAACAGTAAAAAAGAAAATGCATTGTACTTTAAATATTATGTAAGGTCAACATTAAAGATTTTTACTTAGTGTATATAAATTAAATGAAAAGAACCCAACAATTTTGACTTCAATGAATATTATAATATTAAACCAGTTAATCTACTGTTGAAATTAAAGAGACTGTGTCATTTAACAAGGTTCTCCATTTTTATTATGGGAACTTAATCATTGGTCTGATTTACTTAAAAGTAATGGTGAAACAAATGTTTATACAATCAATTAACATGCTAACTAAAATATAGCAATTAAAGTAATTTTTCTATAGTTAAATCTTAAATGCCACTTTACACAGTAATTATAAACAAGTCCACATGGCAATTATGTAATGATAGAAATAAGAAATAAATATATTCCATTTTCTTCATTCCAGCAGCAATACCTTTACTGTGTTAATTTGTTAATTAGGTGTGCTTAAATATGGCCTAATATCCTATATTGGTATGCATGCTAAACCTTTCTATTTCTATCTTTTGCAAGGCACCATACAATACGTTCTATATGTTTTGGTGCTATTAACAAAAATAGCATAATTCTAACACTAGATGCAAAATTTTGTAAATAAATGAGAAATAAATTTAAAATTTGATTGTGGGACAAATGAAAAAATATCACTAAAAATATGGCAGAAATGAATCATTTTCTTTGTTTTTTAATTTAAAGTATATCCCTAGATTGCTGGTCAGAAAGATAAATACAGAAATCATGCTGTTTGATAATATTAAAAAATATACATTGGACAGTAATTCAAATTAAAATAAAAATTAAAAAGGAGCACTTAACTTTCAGAATCAAATATTTTCCATACTTGCCACTTTATAAAATATTCCATTATATCCAGAAAACATCATAATTGAAAAATTACTATTAATAAGGACTGTAAAATGCTCATTTCCTTTATCTAACTATGCAGTGTCTTTCTCACATACCCTGACATTGTGGAAGATGTTGCTTGGATCTCTGGTGAAGGTTATGCAAAATTTGTAAAATCCTTAGGCTCCAGGTCACACATAAGTTATCATAGATTTAACTTAGAGCATCTTTCATAAAAATAGCACATAGAATCTCAAGCAACATTGGTTGTTACTTTGTGGAACCTTCACGGGTTTATTTATTTATTTTTTTAATGAAAAAATTTGTCATAGTAGCTCTTCACAATGCTCTTTTGTCTGGCTATCCTCTGAATGTATTTTCTTTTTCTCTAAGGCATATAAAAACCAAGAATAAATTATTCTTATTTAAACATAAAGTTCTATGACCTTTAGCTGCAATATTCTAAATAATTATACAAAATAGATGTGAGGTTTAGAATCATTTGGTTTGGGGGCAAAAAGATAATTCTCAATAGGCTTATCACTTCATAAACATTAGAAATGTGGAATTTCTTGACCCTAGACCTCACCAGTCAAATATATCCATCATGATCATCACCATCATCATCATCATCTCCTTCATCTTCATCGTCATCTTCAATTTCTTCCTTGACATTCATCATGTCTTCCTCATCATCTTCCTCATCAGCCCATTCATGGAGGTCTCCACTGGCAAAATCTCCAGAGATCTCAAAATCTATAGCTAATAAGAAAAGATACTTCTTTTACTTGAGTGTTTAGTGGGATAAATATTAAATTCTAAAGAAAACTGAGAAAATCAACACCATTGCCATTTCATACTTCAGTTTATTTAATGAAAATAAGAAAATCCTCAACCTCTGGAAAAAAAGTTACATGATAAAAACTCTAGTATTTGTCAAAGTTCATGTGCACATTGCAGAGTCATGCTATGTAAAATTTCCAGATTGGTAATACTGATCTCTGCTTAGTTTTATAAAAGTTTATTTCAAACTTTGACTCTTAGAAATATGTAAATTTGGGGCTAAGAATTTAGCTCAGTGGTTCTGGAACCTGCCTTGCAAGCGCAAGGTCCCTAGTTCAGTCCTTGATAACCACATACAGCAATGCCAGGCATGTAGACTCACGCTCACCAACAGTCAGCACCACATATCACAGTGCTGGGCATGGTGGCATACACCTGTAATCCCAGCACTCAGGAGGAACTACTAAGGGAGAGCCTGTCTCAAATATATATATATATACATACATATATACACATATATATACATACATACATACATACATATGTATATACACATATACACACATATATATGTATATAGGTATACACACATACATATACATTTTTTCTGTAATATTTCAGACATATGTTGATTCTCTAAAATATTAACTTCCTAATCCCTGGAACCTGTCACTGTTTCCTTCAACAGGAAGCAACTCTGCACATGTGATTACATAAGGACCTTGAAATGACAGGAGCTTTCTGATTACACACTTTGGCCCAGACTGTCACAGGGACATTAAAGTTGAAAAATCTTTCCTATGTAGAATTCACGGGAATATGATCACACAAGCATGGTTAAGTGACAGAAAGTGTTTGTTTTTTGTTGAAGTAAAGTATTTGAAAGCCTAGGACTTCATGTGGCCTGTACAAAGTGGAAAAGGTAAAGGAATAGATTGTCTTCAAAAGTCCTCACAAGCACTGTTCCACTGAAATGCTGAGGTTAAGCTTGGCAAGTCTTGGGATTTGCAAGAGTTGACTAAACCAAGTTAGAGGAGATTTGTTACTACAGCAGCACACTAATAGTTCTAGTCAATATTTCAAAAGATTTTAAAGTAACTATATTCTGGGGGTATTAGTAAACATATATCTCAGCTTAAGCTTACTGTTCATTTGCAGTTTGTCTTCGTTTTCATATTGTTTTTAAAACCAATTTTTATAATCCTTCAATGACTATAAGAAGCCAATCAATGTAATTTATAGTTTATAAGATGGTTGATATCACAATATGACACACTAAGATATCCATTTTATGCAAGAGTATTGCTACTTCTCAACTTTCTGTATTTTCTGAATAACAACATTCCAAAAAACCCCACTGAGAACATGTCTCCAAAATAAATTATTTGCTCACTTAATGAAATAATTTCCATATAATCTGTATTTGTAATATAAAATTAAATTTTTTATCTATTAATATCATCAGAGATAGTTAAAGTAGTTATGAAACCACTATGTATGGTACATTACAAAGACATCTCAAATATGCAAATTAACTATTTTTCCTGTTTAGATCTAATCATATTGGCTGCATTAGAAAATGAAAACAAGTTCATTAAAAGTTTTATGGAATAAATAAATGTGTATTTTGAATATAAAGATTGAATAGGATTATTTTTTATTGTTTCTTATTTATTCTTTTCTAAAGAATCTTTATCAGTTTAAAAACTACATAAGGATACATTTAAACCTTTCCTAAATTTCAAAAGAAAGTACGTTATTTTTACCATATTTCCTAATCAAATCATCATCCATTAACGTCTGCTGTGTGAAGTTTTGTAATTAATATTCTTCTGAGGATAAATAAACATCCTGATTTTAATCTTGGATTCTGGAAAATTATTTTCTGACGTGCAAAAGGATGCCACAATAAAATTTTAAAATGTATACATAAGACGTAAAACATAACAACGTGGTTGTTAAATTTTGCTCTATATATAGACATTTATGTTCATGGAATAGAACATTGACTATACCTTTACAAATTAAGCTGCATTTTCCCACCCAAACATAAATAAGCAATATGTTGTACAGCCATAATTTATGGAAGGTTTTGGTTCTGGTTGGTGAGCGGTGAGCTTCCCCAACCCCTGAGTCACTCCATGAGAACACAGCATCCACCAGCTTTCAGTGCCTCTCAATGAAATCAGTGAATGGAAGAGGAAGAGTCTAACAGCTCTTTACTTAGGAAATTTTAAGTAGAAAACAGAACCCAAGCTTCATTCTTCCCCAAGTATTTACATTAGGCACTCACACACATTACAATACAGAATGTTAGTGTGTTAGGAGACCTCTTCTTCCCACTTTCCACCCCTACATCTGCCACAGTCTGCACAGTGTGAGTTTTTCTTAAATTTGTCAACAAATGAATTAGGCACTGGAGGACCAAATCCTGCGTGTGGAAAGTGAGGAGAGAAGCACACATTCTCCTTACCACAATCTGCAGCGCCATCTTTCCTGGATCCTATGACTTCATTTCCGTATCTGTCAACACACCAGCACTGCCCAGCACGGCCATGGCACTGTGTGGGCTTGTAGTAACCAGCTTCATCACAGAGAGGGATGTATTGTCCTGTGAGGCAAACACACATATGTTTTATGAATAAGTTAATCACCTTTCAACAGGTATGCATGATGCATCTATGTACTTAAAACATACACGTGTGGCTGCCCCGCCATCTTCCGTACTATGTGCTAGTGACACGTGCAGAAGAAAACAAGAAGTCTGTACTACATGGAACTAGAAATGCCATAAGAAGCGTTTCCCACTTCATGGGTTCACAGCTGAATTAAGTAAATTAGTATTTTAACATTTGCCACTTGAAAGTGGTAGTTTTCTCAGAGGTATAAGGCAGAGTTAAAATCTGATTAACACTACGTTCATATCCAAACATCTGGATTACTGATGGGCATAAAGGAACCTTCATCATCTCATCATTGTCAACTTTCTGTTTTAACTCCAATTTTTCCAATTTCTATGTAAAGATCTATCAGAAGCTGTCAATTTCTTTCAAATCTAAGGCTGCATATCTCTTTACACATTGTTTATCTTAACTGCAATCCTTCTTCCCTCCCTCTTCGAGCTTAAAACCAGGATGAAGTGTGACTCCAGTGTGAAGCTTTCGCTGACTGGAGGAGGCATCTTACATCTCTTTCCCTGTGGGTGGTGTGTAACCAAGCTTACATGTGTGTGTTTGTGTAAACTGTCATTGCAAAATTTCATCTCTCCACTGTGCTTCTGATCTCTCTGTCTTGAAGTGTTTAGGTGCCCTCGGCTGTCACTGTTGTATAAACCCACGTGCTAGTTGGAGCACAGTCTAGTTGACTGGGAAAGATGATAATCATTTTTCTACTTTTTTTTAAGGTTTTTTGAGACAGGGTCTCACTTTGTGGTTCAGGCTGGCCCTGAGCTCAGCCTCAAACTCACTTCACAGCAATCCTCCTGCCTCTGCCTCCCAAGTGCTGGGATTACAGGCGTGAGCCACCACGCCCAGCACTGTGGTATGTGGTGCTGGTTGCTGCTGGTGTGAGTCTCCACGCCCAGTATTGTATGTGGTTTCCAGGGATCGAACCCGAGTCCTTGCGCTTGCAAGACAGGCGCCGGAACCACTGAGCTATATCCCCGGCCCTCATTTTTCTATTTCTGTTACACTGTATACATTCTGTTGCTAATTAAAGGTGTTTAACAGTTCAATCACAGTTTTCAAGAAACACTCCAATACTAGAATGAAAGTTCTAGGAACAATACTTTTTTTATCTTTTCTGAACTCTGTGTGTGTGTGTGTGTGTGTGTGTGTGTGTGTGTGTGTGTGTGGTGAGAAATGTAACAGTTACTGGTGAAAGAAAAACATAAGCAAATGAATAAAATATGCAATCATTAAATCATAATTTTACTCTCAAAGAGTCTCTAAGTTCTGCTAGATGATCAATTTCATCTAAAAATTATTAATTCCTTTGGGAGATTTGAACTCTTTATCTTCAATGAGACAATAAAATAACATCAATCAGGAAAAATTGTGAATATCTTCTAGGGATGTATACCATCAAAACTGAGAAAGGAGTCAAATTTCTAATACCTACATCTTTAAATTGACATGATTTGACATGAAATTATTTATTTTTATGCCAGTATATTTGGAAAGTGAAAAAAAAAGTATCAAGAATTGCAGTTGTACTTCTGAATCAATCTGAACTGAAGCTGAAGATTGGAACATGTAACATGCTAATCTTACATAACAGTTCATCAGTGTTCTCATAGGCACCATTATCCCACCCAAATTATGAGAAATATTTGAGGGAGTCAAAACTTCTAATAATATATTTTAAATTATATCCTGAAAGGAGAGTAATAGTGATTTCTCCCTGTGTTCAAGATGTGTGGGTTATTTTTCTAATTAAAAAAAAAAAACGATAGTTTTACAGATTTTATAGTACTAATAGGACTTGGACAAGTCTGAAATATTTTACAGTTGAATTCAGATAACTTTTTCTTTTGTATTGGACACAAGTTTAATTAGTAAAGTGATATTTAAGTGTATTTAAGAGTGTATTTCCTATTTGTGAGCTCTAATGTAGCAACTATTTTGTAATGAATTACAATAAACAGGAAATATTACCACTTTTATCATCAGTTATTTTGCTAATTTAATAAATATTTACTGTAACATCATAAACATTTTTATTTTATACATGTACACAAAACTGGAGACTTTTAAATAGTAGGGAAAAGTATTTTTAGCTAAAGAAAGCATATTGCAATTGTGCAGGTCGGACATGAAAATCCAACACTGAGTAATGAAATTCAGAGATTGTTTTGTGCCACTAAATGTAGAAATGCAGTAACATATGAAAAGAAATACTGCATTTATGGTGTCTTTCTTTGGTAAAAGTGTTACAGAGGTATTACTGAAGAAATGCAAATTAAATTAGTAAAATAATAGCAAAAGTAATTTCTAACAGGTTATAACTTTGTTACTATTGTTGCATGACAAATGCTATCTTTGGAAAGATTGGTTAAAGATTTATGAAAAGTTTGAACTATCATTATGTATTTAAAATAGAACTTCTTTTCAGTCCATCTCTATAAACATGTGCTTTAATAACATAAATATTATCATATGTGAATAATATGACTAATGCTTGCATTTGTAGCCCCAGAATTAGAAGTTTATGCTGATGTTTTAACTTCAGCATTGTTTAAATCTTTTTTTGAACTTAATAACTTGCAAGATGAACATTATATTAGGGTAATAAAATAGACATAATGTCTTCAATAGGTGAGGAAATGAAAGTAAGTTTAATGGCTTTCAAAAAGTTCATAAATTTTGTGACTGAAGTTTAGTGCAGTCCATCTTTGTTGGATTAATATTGATTTTATGTTACTGGTTCCCTAGGGATATTTATTAAGCAATAAAACCTTCAGAAGGATGAGCTATTACTCACCCAGGAGTTTCTTTACCCCTTGTCGCTTTTGAATATTGCTGAGCTCCGTCTGGCAAGGTGGGTCTGCAATGGGATTAAAAACGTCACTCCGAGGATTCCAGTCAAACAAAAAGGTGCACTTCTATATCACTAACTCCACCTTCCCTGCGTTCTGATCACACTTCATCTATATAGCAATGCATATCATCTTACCTGAAAAGTTTATTGCATTTTTATTCATATTACAAAAATCTGCCCTTGCTAGTACATAAGAAACCACATTACAAACTATTAAAATAACAAAATCATAACTAAGTTCCTGTTGTCCATCATTGGATTTTTTAGGAAAATGTAAGATAAAATTGGTTCAAATAACACTAAAATTCTTTAATATACCAACTCTAAAATGTTCAATTATTAAATGATGAGTGAGCAATGAATAGGATGCAGGAGGAATGTGGGTGCTGAGCCTACATGTAATAATTTAATGTGTGACACGAAAGTCAGTTCATCTTGTCTCACCTAAAATGTGAAGGAGTCCTGTGTTTTAAAATCATGTAGAGTTCACTTGTTGTTCTAGTTCATTTTAAAATTGCCTTTTGTTCTGTTTCTAATAATCTTATGAATCTCTTACACTAAGTAGTACAAGTATAGGACTCAAAATAGCATATAGAATAGCACATAGAATAGAAATATAAAACTTTTACTGCCTTCCAAATAAGATGTCTTTGAAATGAAAGGGGTCTAGCTGAAATTCTAATATCATAAGCATTTCTTTTTGCTATGGGCTAGTTACTGCAAGGTAGTAGTCAGGTATGTTATACATTCATGATCTGAAAATCCAGATTGATCTGGGTCTCATTTTTCATTGGTCTCTGCACTGAATAAGCTATTCTTGACTATTAGGCCTGTGATTCCGTGTCAGGGCACATTTTAATATTTCAACTACATAAATATTTGACTTAAACTACTTTTTTTTTTTACTATGTATAAGTTACCTCCATAATTCTGGTCATTTAAAATTATCTTTTCTCTATTTAAATATCCTATTTTTATTAATGACTTTAATTTTCATGTACTTATTTAATTTTTCCCCATCTTCCAGCACATACTGTACCCAGACTATGATTCTATCTTTAACTTTCTCGAGATCAACTTTCTCAAGATCAACCATATCTCTTGAAATACAGTTTTCAAGTGTTCATGTATGAACTTTAAAAACATGTAATCATCACGGACACATAAATACTAACATAGTCATCATAACAACAGATTACATGTCTTTTTATTGAAATTTACCTACACTGGCTACCTTTTCATTGTTTGAGTTATTCAAATGTACACTATTCTTTAATACTGAGGTAGTTTTCTACAATTGTTTAATAGCCTAGAGTATAAATATGATATAGACAACATATGTGCTTATGTATGTAAAATTAATATAGTTATAAAAGGAATCTACTTTTTAAATTTTGCCTAAAGTGATTTATATGTAGACTACTCAGTTAATCCTGTTGTTGACATAGAAGTCATCAAGTTATAGACAATCATTTGATCCTTAATAAAATATTGTTAAACTTATAAATGTAACTGGTGTACAGCTTAAACTAACTGGTGTACAGATAATTTGTATACAGATTAAACTAACTTGTTTGTTTGGCTAATTTTTTGTTTTGTTTTGTTTTTGTTTTTAGTTTTTTGAAACAGAGTCTGATTTTGCAGTTTAGGTTGATCCTGAACTTGAACTCAGCAATCCTCCTGCCTCTGCCTCTCGAGTGCTGGCATTACAGGCATGAGCCACCAGGCCTGTCACTGTGGTATGTGGTACCGAATTGCTGGTGGGCATGAATCACCATACCCAGCATTGTTGTATGTGGTTACTGGAATCGAATTTGGGCCCTTGTGCTTACAAAGCAGGAGCCAAAATCACTGATTTATATCCTCAGTCCTGGCTGTGTAAATTTTAAAAAGCAGTGGCAAAATGAAAATAGATTATACTCTTAGAAAAAGGAAGAGCTTTCTTAAATTGGAAAAGAAATAAGAAATAAGAAATGGAGAGAGAAGAGGAAAAGGGAATGGAAAACATCGAAAGAAAAAAATGGAAAGAGCTTTTGCAAACAGGAAGGGGAGCAAGTTTGAAGGAGCAGAGAGGGGTCCAATGTGTAGGGAATGGAACAGCAACTGTGGTGTGTTGTTTTCATGCACTAACTCCACACATTAAATGAAATTATTACATTCTATAAATGTGTACTAAGGAAAAAAATATTTTAAAATCAGTAGAGACAGTTATGAGTGTGTCGTATCAAACTAATTTAAATTAGTAGAAACTAATTTCCACTTTTCAAATTAATATCAAAATTATATATAACATTGGAATTACAGAGGTGAGACACCACACCTGACGCTCTGGTAGTATCTCTAAATTTCACCATAATGTCAGTTTTTAAGATATAATTAATTCCAATTTTACACACATTTACATTTCCTAATTAGAAAGAAGTTCATAGAGGTCCAGTATCATTCCAACTCTTCTCCCCTCACTTGTTCTAGAGTATTGAACATTATTTCGAAGACATAGAATAATAAATAATAAAAACAAAATAAGATAAAAATAGGCCATGTAGAAAATAATTATATTTTCACATGGATGTTTTAATGATATATATTCTAAAGATGCTCAGCATTTCTTATGAAAATTTTATTGTAAGATATACTTTCTTTGCCAATGTATCTTTAAAAAGCAAAGCTATTCAAAAAAGTGAAAAACTAAGTCATTTTAAAGTAAAATGAGTAAAAATAACTTTATAGGGAATGCTGTGGTTCATTCAGCTCATTTAATAAGATCACAAAATATAACATTAAAACCCCACTGTATAGTGATAAAAACCCATTTATTTTACACCATGGGCAAAGCAGATAGGAAATTAATTTTAATGATTATTTTTAATATCTATGTTCTCATATCTCTGTGTGCTGCTTGGCGGTTCATAATGGAAACTATAATGAAGTACATTAATATAAAATATTAATTACTATTTTCATTTTCTTTAGCAAGTTTGCCTCTTTATCACAGTTATTTTTTTCAGCATGCTGCTTATTTGTTCTTTATTAAACAGTCAAGTTAGAAAGAAATGCTCAATAAGAATGAAGCATGGCATCTTTTTTATTCTTTATCATAAAGCAACAGATAAGAATTAAAATCAGGTCAACCATTCGTGCCTATAGGTGTCTCCTCTTTACCTTGCTGCCTCTGGAAGCAGTAGCACCATTCATTGTTTGATATCAAACTGTCCTTGTATGTGTCACAGGAGTTGAAGAAAGCCTTAGTACATTGCTCATTCTTATCAAGGTAAATGCTCCCAAGCTCTGACTGGTCCAACAGTAAATCATAGTTTGTATCAAGTCTGTTAAACATCCAGCCAAGTGAATCCTTGCAAATGGGCAAAATGCTTGTATCGAATCCTGAAGGCAAAGACAGAAAATGAGTACCTAACTAGGAAAGCTGGTGTTGTCAGAAATAAAAGTAAAGCAATGTAGCTTTAGTCCCTTTAGGCTTCCTCCTCGGTACCCAGGGAAGCAAGGCTTAAATACGTCCGGAGTAATTTGAATAAAAGAAAGTGCATATAGTAATATTTACCTTTGAGAATATTTAGTAGCACAAACAAGCTGTAAGACATCAGATACTAATGAGCAATTCATTCAATAGCTGATTCTATTTTAATTATGTATTATTTACATTGTATTGTTCAAGTTTTACTGGATAAACTGTATTTCATATTAAACCCCTTGTTAGATTATTATTGTTACATGTCATTACTCAATAATAAGACTATGTTGCAAAGAACTAAAATTAATTTATTCAAATAATGATGCCTCTTTCACAAATTGTACTTAACATATAATAATTACTAAGTTCAATACTACCTTCATGTAGTATATCTTTGTCTTCGTAAGACTACAGTGATTGTGACATTTCAGATAACCTCCTGACCAGAGAAAGAATAAGATTTACGTGTTATAAAAGACTCCATATGAGGTTAGCCTCAAGGCAACCTTTACAAGTACAAATTTACTCTAATGAGAGGCGTCAGGTGAGCTGGGTGGGAGGAGACATGGAGAAATGACAAACTGGGTTGTGATTAAAGGTTCATGATGCAGCTGGCGATTCTGGGTAAGTCACAGACAGCACTGAGATGATGGTAACAGCAGCAGATGGAATATCACGGCCCCAGTTATAAAATAACTGAGAATCAAAAGAAAGAAAGAAAGAAAGAAAGAAAGAAAGAAAGAAAGAAAGAAAGAAAGAAAGAAAGAAAGAAAAGAAATCCATGTACCTTCAAGAAGGCAAAGAGGTCAGTTCTTCTAACCAATGACAAACACCCTTTCCACTTAAGCTAATATTAACTCAATTACATTTCTTAATATGCTCCTGAGGCTGAGTGGAGCTTATCACCACAGTAAATAGAAATTAACCACAAAAAGGAGAAATTATCCTCATTGATTACCATTTTCCCTTAAACTTCAGTGAGTGCTTTCTAGAAAGACAAGGAAGGAGAAGAGGACTGCAGAAGCCACCAGGTGAGCAGAAGTCACTGTGAGAAGCGTACATCCAACGTCTCTGTATGAAACAGAGTGGAGAATTGTTAAGGAAGAGCCTGATACTGTGCCATTGTGTAGAAGAATGTAAGGATCTGCTCCTTCCAGAGAGAAGGAAAGTAATTTTTAAAAGCACTGTACCTGAGAAATATTGAAGAGAATAAACTGTTTGTACACCTTTAGAGAATTCCTACTACTAACAATAATGTAGAGCTGTGGAGAAAGAGCAAGAAAAACAAGAGGAATGAAAAAAAAAATAGAATTGAGGAAAATTACCAAACAGTTTAACAGAGAAGTAATTAAATGACATCTGGAGAAGAGAATGAAAGAAAATGAGACAGAAAATATTTCATAGACAAATGAAAAAGTAATCATATAAATTAAACCACCGATAAGAATCTTACAAGACACCAGACAGGATAACGAATTAACCAACAAAACCAGTAACTCAACAGAACCTGGACATATTGTAGCCAAATTACTCAAAACCAGTAAGAAGAAGAAAAATCTAAAGCATCTAAACAAAAGTATGTGTCCTTTGAGAGGGGCCAGGGTAAGAATACAGCAGAGGTGAAGCCATGTAAGTCAGAGGGAAGAGGAACAAGTTTTCCAATGGGGAAGGAAGTAAAATTCCTAATCCAGAATTCTTTGAAAAGAAGGAAGAGAAGTCTTTCTGATAAAAAGCACAGGAGTTACAAAAATGTTTTAGAAATGAGCTTCTGGGTAGAGTACACAGAGTAGGCAGAAACTTCACGCTATGGAAGATACTAAAACATTCTAGCAATGGCAGCATGAAAGGTACAAATTCAAATTTATATTTCACATGGCTTTAGCATAATTTATTGTCTAGCTCAAATTATTTAGTAATATACTTTTTTGTTTATGGACATGGAAATTACGAGTTGTACACCCTTGTATCTTATATATAATGGAAAAATATTTAAAGATGCAGTGTGATGAATTAATTCAGTGTTTTTAAAAATATCCTAGGGCAGGGCCCAGGATGTAGGTCAGTGGTGCTGCCATCTTCCAGGAAAGTGCAAGGTCTTGAGTCTGATCCCCAGTTGTGGAAAAAAAAAATCCTAGGACAACCACTGAAATATCTTTAAAATACAGATAAACAGATGCATACACAAGAAAAAGTCACAAAATGTAATTGTTCCAAACAATTTCTCTTGTTATAGAGAAAACTATAAAAATCAAGTAAAAAGTAGATTATAGTTAAAGCATTTCAACAATTAAATTAAATATAAATGATCTGAACATATCAGGTAAAGGACAACAATGACAGATTATATTAAAGAAAGCAAAGAAAGTTTTCCTCAAGAAAAAAACAAAGACATATTAATCAGATATAAAAAGGCTAGAACAAGGTGTCACAAAAGTGCTAATGAAAGGAAGCCAGACTGCACATATAAATAATAAATCTTATTTCAGAATAAGAAATGGGACCAGGGTGAAACAGAACATTATATAGTGATAAGAAGCTTAATAAGCAGACACAATGTCTCTGAATAGGTAATGTATCTGAAATAGGTCTCCAAATATCTGAGGGGAAAATTCAAAGAAACTGAAAGGAGGAACAGGCAAGCCCTTAAAGTCCTCTGTAGATCTCAACATCCTGCCACAAACCAGCAGGGGAGGGAGTAGACAGGAGAACACTAAGGTCCTAGAAGGTCTGACCAACGTTATCACTTGATGTCAGACTGATGTAATCCGTATCGACACAAAAGTTCAACTAATGACAACCAATTTCCTCCAGGAACGTATAACATGTACTCTAGGTCAGGAAATAAACCTTCACAATTTAAAAGAAGAGAAATAATATGAAGCATTATACAAAAAGCCCAAAATTATTGTAGTAGCCATCATTAACAATAACAATATATGTGTATATATATATATATATATGTATATATATATATATATATATATATATATTTAAAGATAAAATTCATCCCCCAAAAATAACACTGAATGATTGCAATGACATACTTTTATTTATTATGATTTATTTTTTTGTGTAGTACCAGGGATTAAACTCACAACTTGTACTTGAAAGAAAGGTGACAGCACTACTCAGCTAAATCCCTAGCCCTCAGTGACATAATTTTATTTCAGTAGGACAATATAACTTTTAGTAGAACCTTATATTGTATTAATGAATTGTGGACAGCTTAAAAATTTATATATATAATATTATAATATATAAGATATATAATATTTTATATAATATATTAGTATATTATATTATACATTATATAATATATTTATATATAATATATAATTTAGAAGTCAGAATTTTGAGAGAAAATAGTGGATTAAGTTTAAAAGTATCATAAATTTTAAATAGAAAAATTGGGTTCAAATAAAGAATAGGGTAGCAAATATTTGTAAAACAATAGTTTTATAAGGTGAAATTAATTAGATATTAATAATAAGCAAATTACCACACACTGTGTGCTATGATTTCATTTATGTCAAAAAATGTTATGTCTCCCATGGTGCCACGTGCTCATAATCCCACCACTGGGGGAAGTTGAAATAGGAAGACTGCAAGTTTGAGCCCAGCCTGAGAAACTTAGCAGCTTAGAGAGGCAATGTCTCAAAATGAAAAATAAAAATTAAAAAAAATGGTTGGAGGTTAAAATTCTGTGTAAAGTCCCTGGAGACAATCCCCAATACTACAAAAGAAAGTTCCATGAATATATATGTTTTATAAAATGAGGTACAATGAAAAAATAACACATACTGGGCTGGTGATTTTACTTCATGATGGAGAGAATGGATGGAACTGGCAAAAGGAAGCTCATTCTTATACTTTCAGAGATTATTGCTAAAATACATGTTTATAGCTCATTAAAAATTAAAGGTCAAAATATACAAATTTATATATATATATATATTTAATTTAAATCTTTTAAAAAAATCTTTATTGGTATATTAAATATACACATCATGATTGCACTCCATAATGGGGATTTGTACTAGTATAAGACATAACTTAATTCTCATTTTTTCCCATAGCCCTACCCACCCTACCACCCCCCCATATACATAAAATTTGTTTCCTTACTTTTTTGTTACAATCTCAACATTGTCCCCTTTAATTTAAATCTTTATTGATACTTTACAGATACACATCGTGATTTCACTCAACAATGAGAATTTGTACCAGTATATGACACAACTTAATTCTCATCTTTTCCCATAGCCCTACCCACCCTACCACCACCACCCCTATATACATAAACTTTGTTTTTTTCTTTTTTGTTATAATCTCATTGTTTTTCTCCTTTAACCCCATTTTGCTTTGAGTATTTTCTATTTCACAATATATAACACACATTCTAGAACTCACTTACATCTTCATTTTTCCATACCAGAGAAAAGATACGATATTTACACATCTGTGACCTCTTTATTTCACTTATGAGGATGTCCTTAAAGTTATATGTATTTTGAAAATAATTTACCATTTAGTATCTCAAAGGATTCATCATAAATCAGTTCTTCTTTATTGGTTAGCATATGGTTGAAGGACAGCTATAACATACAGACTGTTGTTTGCATATTAAACATCTCATGGTAACTGTGCTTTTGACTGATTTAGGGGTTTTTTTTTGTTGTTTATACTTTCCCCCTTGGTTTTAGCTACAAAAGCTTGATAGTTTCTAGACACCTATTATGCAAGCATGCAAGGATTTTATATATGACTCATTAGCAGTGGAGAAAACACCAGTGATTGTGCATATGTCATAACTGACTGAATGTAAGATTCCAATATGAAGTTTTTCTTGGTCTGTCTGTTACATTGTTTAGAGGAGCAAGTTGTTTCACAGCACACAGCTTGGATTTACAACCATCTTTTGTTATGTACACATGTGTACATCTTGTTGATAGAGCCTCTGTCTTTCTTTGATGGAGTACATTTTGTTTATACAGTACTGTATAAGTATATTGTATTATATATACTTAACTCCAAACGAATATGTTATCACCTGAGGAACTTCTGGAAACAACTGGAGTTTACATCATAGTGTCATATGTGAGTTATGAAAGTAATAGCAAGGTCATCGGGTCAGAGTCTCCTTTGACCATATCTTTGTTCTGAATCTTATAATGTACATACTATATTCAGTTTCTCATAGTGATCAATACATTTAATGACCTAATTGCAGGTATGGAGCTCAAGCATTAAAGTAAGAGCCCCTGTAACCTGTAGTATTTTACACACATTTGCTGAACATATTTAGAAAACAGCATTTACAAAAAACAGATGTCTTCACAGAAGGTTGATTGTTTTGCCTCAGTGCTTGAAACATGAATGATTTGTCTGTTTGGATGCAGAAGGGAGTGATTTGGAGCTCAGTCGTATGAGATCTGTTGCATAAGACACTGACAGAACAGTTGTGCCAGAGGGCTAGAAAAATCTATCTTGCACTTCTTTTATGGGGCATAAAAGGACTATTTTCTTCCAACAGTTTCTTAGGTGATAAGAAAACTGATTCATTTGGAGTTAAGTAAATTTTCAGCTACAAAGTCTTTAGAAGTGATGTTACCTTTGGAACTTTTGGCTATGTAGAAATGTCTCATGTGATAGGGATAAACATATTTTCAGGTGGGTTATTATATATACACAACCGAACCACAGGAAACAGTTGAATAACTAATTGTCACTGTTATTCTTGACTGTTTTATGTGTTTAATTTTCATCTTATAATCCTGACCAATCACCTCCTTTACTACATACTTTCTATGTCTTTCTGTCTGAAAAGGTATGTATTGCACAAGCAGACAGAGCAGTGGTTCCCTGAAGGGGAGACTAGTCTGTTTTCTCTCTCTTTTTTTTGTACAGTTCTGAATGTCTTGTTTTAAGAACTTCAATGTTTTCTTTTCTTTGTACAGTATATCTTGTTGATACATTCCTGTAATTTTTGCTGATCATGCTGCACAGTGCAGTACTAGAATTTTATGTGCTATTATATGTCACAGTGCTGTATGTGAGTTATGAAAATAACAGCAAGACCATCCAGTTGGAGTTTCCTTTGATGATTTCTTTGTTCTAAATCTTTCATTGCACATATGACACACAGTTCCTTATTTAGCAAACTATTCATTTTATGACCTATTCCTGGAAACTGAGCTCAGCCATGAAACGAAGAGTGTCAATAATTGACTCCTTGATGATTCCAAAATTGCCAATGATAATAGTAATTTTCACTCTTTGAAATAATAAGTCTCTAAAGACTAGGAGTCAAACAGAAGTCTGGTTGCAGGGAAACCAAGTTCAGCAATTTTCCAGGACATAATAATATAACAATAATTTTATTATATCATTCACTTAATATATTTTTAAAATGTAATTACAATTTATTCTGTATGAATCCCAGTTTAGCTAAATATGATTTAGAGTATTTATATAAAATTAAAATATCTATAAACTGAGATAATACCTTAGAAATACGTAAGTACATAATTAAATTTTATTATATAAAGTTATAGTGTCTATATAATAAAAGAAGAAAATGCCAGATATCTCAATAATTAGAACCACCAAAATGAATGAAGATTTGGATCTTTAATTTTATTGCTTGAAATGAGAAAATTTATCTACCGTCTTTACAAATCTTTGCTTTCAAAAGATGAAGTCCCCTGCTATATCTAGAGGCTTTCCAATTACATTAAAATGGGCATTATTTTTAAACCGTCTGATTCCGTATTCAATCTTCCTCTCAACGTGAAGACAGCATGGCATGAAATAAGAAACTGGAATGAATTCATTTACCCTGTGGGCTTAAGTAACACCATCTTTTTCTCTGACAGAGGAGAACATGTGTTGTGTAAGGAAACAAAAGACAATATCTTAATCTGAATCAGTGTTAATCTGAGGATTTTGCATGTGATGATGATATCTTGATGTTTTTGAAATTGATAAAAGAAAAATTAATATTATATTACTTTCAAAGAAGAAAATATTCTCATTCCAAACAAATTTTAAAGGCTTGGGTGTTGTTGTTCTGTTATATAATTTTTGGAGATTTTTATAATGAAATAAATTGGAAGCATATAAGTTATAGTACATAAAACATGTAATTACTGAACAAAGACTCAAATGAGTATTTTCAAGGCAATGTTGGTAGAATCAAAGATAAATTCCTCCATTTTCCTTATATTCTTATCACAAAATTCCTTTTCAGGCTTTTATCTTTTAGTTTCTTTTCTATAATCATTCCTTTGCATTTTAATGATTGCTTTAGAATACATCCAACCAAAATATATTTATATAGCCTGATTTTTTAAACAGTAGATTTTAGTTTAAAAAACAAGGGCACATTTTATTAAAAAGCTGCAACATTGCTGACATTTTGTGTCTCTGCTGACTAACCAATGGATCATAGAAGAAATTAATCACTTTCTACAATTAAATGATAATAACAGTACAACATACAGGAATTTATGGGATACAATGAAAGCAGTTCTACAAGGAAAATTCATAGCAGTGAATGACTACATCCAGAAAACAGAGCAAGCTCAAATAAACCATTTAATGCTGAACCTCAAGCCACTAAAAAAAGAGGAGCAAGACAAACCCAAATTCATACTAGGCAAGAAATTATAAGGATCAGAGTAGAATTTAATGCAGTGGAGACTAAGAGAATGATAGAAAAAAATCAACAAGTTGAAGAGTTGGTTAAACAAAATTGGCAGACCTTAGCCAACTTTATCAATCAAAGGAAGGAAAAGGCTCATGCCTGTGCTATGAGGAATGAAAAAGGGGAAATTATCACTGACCCAGAGGAAGTATAAAGAATAATAAACATCTACTTTGAAAATTTTTACTCAATAAAATGGAAAATATAGAAGAAATGGATAGATTTCTAGACACATATGAACTCCCAAAGTTGAATGAAGAAGATATTGACATGTTAAGCACTCCAATATTAATCTGTAAAACTGAAAGTTAAAACAAAACAAAACAAAACAAAATCCTGCAAACAAAGAAAAGCCCTGGACCTGATGGCTATACTGTTGAATGCTACAAAACTTTTGAACACGAGTTAGCACCACTACTTCTCAAACTCTTTAATGAAATTGAAAGGGAAGCAGTACTCCCAAATTCATTTCTGGAAGCAACTATTATCTTGATTTCAAAAGTAGAGAAAGATCCAACTAAAAAAAAAGAACTATAGGCCAATCTCCCTAGTGAACATTGATGCAAAAATCCTCAATAAGATACTGGCAAACAGGATACACAGCACCATCAAAAAGATTATACACCCTAAACAAGTTGGATTCATCCTAGGGATGCAAGGAAGATTCAACATATGCAAATTAATAAGTGTAATACATTATATTAACAGACTCAAGGACAAAACCATATGGTCATCTCAATTGATGCAGAAAAAGGGTTTGACAAAATACAACACCCATTAATGATCAAGACACTACAGAAAACTGGAATACATAGACTATCTCAAACTAATAAAAGCTATGTATGAGAAACCAACAGCCAGCATCATATTAAATGGTGAAAAACTGAAACCTTTCCTAGTAAGATCAAGAACAAGACAAGGATGTCCACTCTTACCACTTCTGTTCAGTATAGTCTTTTTTTTTTTTTTTTTTAACAGGGTCTCACTTTGTGGTTAAGGCTAGCCCTGAGCTCAGTCTCAAACTCACATCACAGCAATCCTCCTGCCTCTGCCTCCCGAGTGCTGGGATTACAGGTGTGAGCCACCACGCCTCGCTGTTCAGTATAGTCTTGGAAACATTAGCCACAGCAATTACACAAGAGAAAAAAAAAAATAAAAAGAATAAAGATAGGAAGGGAAGAAGTTAAATCATCATTATCTGCTGATGACATGATACTCTATCTAGAGGATCTTAAAAACTCAACCAACAAAACTTAGACTTAATCGCCAAATTTAGTGGTGTAGCTGGATACAAGGTCAATGCTCAAAAAATCAATAACCTTTGCATACACAAACTACAGATCCACTGGGATAGAAATTGGCAAGTCAATCCCTTTCACAATAATGCCCCCCAAAAATGAAATATCTAGGAATCAGTCTCACAAAGGAGGTGAAATACCTCTATTCTGAAAACTACAGCACTCTGAAAAAGGAGATAGAAGAAGATATCAAAAAAAAAAAAAAAATGGAAAGACATACCTTGTTCCTGGGTAGGAAGAACCAATATAGTCAAAATGGCTATACTCCCACAACTACTATATAGACGCAAAGCAATCCCGACTGAAGTCCCAAAAGCATATATCACAGATCTTCTTTTATTTGTTGAGACAGGGTCTCACTATGCACTTGGTGCTGGCTGTGAACTCACTATGGAACCCAGACTGGCCTCGAACTCATGCTTTCCTCCTACCTCGGACTCCTACATGCACCACCATGCCCAGCATCATGGATAGCTAAAATATATCAAAACTTAATTTAAAAAGAAAAAAAAAAAAAAAAAAGGAAGGGGGGATCACCTTCGAAATGCCCAGGTCGTAGCACAGAAGCTTTTTTGGGGACGTTTTAGATCTGGATCATAACATGGATGGTGAGGCCGGGACGCTCCTCTGTGTTTATAAAACTGTATTTCGATTTCAAGGTAAGTTGCCTTTTAAATAGGAGCAAAGTGTATTTACTAATAAGTTTCAAGCTTTGACCCATTTTCTGCTATTCTGATGTCGGGGGAAAGAATCTTGCTTTCTTGAGACCCCATGTTATTTAGAGATGAGGAAAATCACATACAGCATTCTTCATTGCGTTTTAAAAATTAGACCAATATCTAGATAAACAATTGTTTATTTGATTGCTTAGTTTCACGAAGTCCATATTACATCCCTCAATTGTTCTATCAATTGGGAAGTGCACAGTGGAAATCTCTGGCCTCCTAAATGTTGCATATTATGTAGGAGCAGGGAAAACACTGTGGTAAACATGCTGATGTCAGGTGGCAATGTGTAGTGTGTACCAGAAGCAAGAGAGAGCAGCCGAGAGGAGGAAGACCCTGTCGTGGTTCTATTTCATATCGGCTGACAGGGAAGGCAGCTGGTGATAAAGAAGGCTCTTCAGCAGCAACCAGAGGCAGTAGGGAGTGAGCCACAATATCTTCGTGCAGAGAGTTCCGGAATTGTGAGCAAGGTGAAGCAAGGACCTTGACTGCTGCACAAACTGGAAGCCCTGCAGTGCCTCTGGAGCCCACAGAGAAGTCAGAGGTCAGAAAGTTAGCTACAAAAGGCACAGCTTCGCAGTCTCATGTAAGAGCAGAAAAACATAAAGCCGGAGAGTGTATCATCTTCTCTACATGTGATTAACTGCCATTGCATATGTATAATTAAATTATAAATAATGACTATATGTTATGCTGGGTTAGGAGATATCATTGAAGGGAAAACAAAAGATGTCAGGGCTCACTATGAATTTCTACATAGCCTAATATGACAATAAACTGAAACAAAATAATAAAATGTATGAGTTACTCCTGGAAAGAAAAACACACAAACTTTAAAGTATTACAGACTGACTTACAAAGAAATAGTGAATTTTTATATGACTATTTTTAGTAGGTTGAACCTCAGAATATATTAGTTTTTAAAATATATTAAAATTGGTCATTTCTAAAGGATCAACTTAACATATGTGTGTGTGTGTGTGTGTGTGTGTGTGTGTGTGTGTGTGTG
>PVIR01022716.1:0-20199 GCA_004026965.1 Petromus typicus
GCATCGTGGTATGTGGTACTGATTGCTGGTGGGCATGAGTTACCACACCCAGCATTGCTGTATGTGGTTACCAGGGATCAAAACCAGGACGTTTCTCTTGCAAGGCAGGTGCTGGAATCACTGAGCTGTATCCCTGGCCCAGATGTATATTCTTTATATTATTCCTTTCTTCAATTCTCAGTTTTAGACACTCAAGATACATTCATTTTAACTTGACATCTGAGTTATCAGGACTTCATTTTAGCAGAAATGGGCATATTGCACATATATGTTACATTTTGTACACAAATTTCAAGACATTGGAGAATCTCCTGAAACCCATTCATGCATAGGATGGATGTTCTGTGTGTTCCAGGACCTCTTCCTGAGGAAGAGAAAGAAGTGAAAACACTGAGTTAGTAAAAAACATGAGTATCCATTTCTTGTCTTCTGCGTGCTGAATAAAATTGCACCATGACAATAGGGCGGAGGTTGAAATACAGACCAAGTACTATGGGCACGTTTTGTATCTTGTAGTAAGATTTTGTCTCTCTTGAGAAAGTCACTACCTTATGATTTGCTTTGTGTGCATAGTTGTCCTCAAATGTCAGATAAAATGCCCTCTGTTCATCAAGGAAATATTCTTATTTCTTCTATATCCCTCAAAAACCTCAGGAAGACTAAATATGAAGTGTTAGTCCAATTTATCTCAAATAGTATTACCTCAGATTGCATCACAAGTCACATCTCTATTTTAAAATTATTTTTTTAACTAAGCCACAGCTTTGGATGGGACCAAGGCCAGAGAGAAATGAATTATTTGATTGTAGAAGAACCTATATAACCTCTCACCTCTCATTCTAACGGTAGTAATTAATACTCACTGATTTTTCTTAGGGAATGTAGATGAAATAGCAGCAGTCCTAGCTAGCTCTTGGTTTAGAATTAACAGTCTTTTCTCAGTCTACTTTTTGTAAATTGTCCAATCCTCATTGCAGTTGCTGACAAGCACTTGTTCCTGAGACTTCTAATGGACTGCTAGATTTTAATTATAAATTGTTTTATGGTGTCTGGCAATGTGATTATCCCTCCTTGACATGGTCTACAGAGGTTTTTACGCATTTGCTCAAAAGCATTTGTTCTCATTTGCTCAAAAGCATTTGTTCTTTTTGTTCTTATAGGTCCTTTTGCTATAGTGAACATGGTTAATAGTATTATCATGTTAAAATAACAACAACAACAACAACAAAAACAAAAAAGCCAAACAACTCAAAATCAACTCATTGACTACAAAGGCATTTCTGAAGCAGTTCATATTACAGAATAAGAAATGTCAGCTGTTCTGGGCTTTCTGTTAGAGATGAATCCAAATTCATATTGTGTTGTAAACAGCAGGGATTGTCATCATTAAAGAGCAGAAGACAGAAAGCCTGTGTGAATAGAACGCAGTACATTTACTTTGTTGTCTCCCTTTAATTTACAGCTTCTTTCAGCTGTGCTGTTCTTCTGTCTGAGGTTTATTTAGTTAGCAATTATGGAAACTAGTTGTGTTTCAGGAAGGCCCATGCAAGATGTGCATAAGTAATAAATCCTGTGCCTTGCCCAACATATTGATAGTTCTGTTGATGAGAGGTTGCACAAAGTCAATAGTCGAATGTACTTGGTGGTGACATTTGCATTTAATAAAAAGTCATGTTTATTGTAGCTTCTGTATAAATACAACTGGCATCTAGAGTGTCATAGCTGAAAATACTAAGTGGAGAAAAGAATGTAGATGAGAATGGTTGTTATTATTTTTTTCCTTAGGAACCTTAGCTTACAGGTATAGAGTAACTATAGTCCTTAAATTCATAACACAGTGTCACTTACATTCTTATTTATTTATTTAATTTCATGATGTAATGCACTGTGATCTGCTTCATAACTAAATATTACCATGTATGTGTCTCATCACATTTTTGCCTCAATGTCACACCCAGCCATTTTCTGTCCCTTTAATTTTTGTAATTTTAAGTTTTATATATATTTCCATGAATAGCCATTTGTTTTTTCCTTTTCTTCCTCCCCCTCCTCCTCTTCTTTGTCTCCTCCTCCTCCTTTTCTTCTTCCTCTTCTTCTTCTTCTCTTTTCTGAATTGTGTCACTATGAGAGTTTTTGCACACATTTCCTGGTACATGGATGAGAAAGTAAAATAAAGCTCTGTTGACACCCATAATATAAACTATGATCGAAAAAAAAAGCATAAGTAAAGATATTCAGTGATTCTCTTTTACCAGCTTTCTCCAAGAGACTGCTTCTCTAATCCAAGTCTATTTGGCTTCAATATCCTAACCCTTAACAGAAGCCCCTGATTATTACCTTGAGTAATTATCCTCCTGATTAATGAGATACTCTCAAGGTTCCTCAGAATTGCCTTCCTTGCTAAATGAAACCAAGTCACTTATGACCAATAGTGTATTTCTGGAAGTCTTTGGTTAGTGAACTTTAACACATATACTAAACTTTTTCTTTGACATTAATGACGAGTAAATTTGCTGGCTGATAGAATATATGAATTTTTAAGATTATAATATTTAAAAAATTGTCAACTCCCATCCAAATGTATCCCATCACTTTTTATTTTTATCTGCCATGAAAAATTAGTTTTCTTGATCTGTTTCTACATACAAACTAAGTGTACAAGACAGTCTTTGTAGATATAGACATATCCTTTACAGCATATGGACAGCTTGTTTCTTTTCTTTAAGGAATTTCTGTTTATTCTATCTGTTGTCATATGGCATATCATTATTTGAATGTACTCAGCATAATTTTTTGCACATTTTGGCTTGTAAAATTCAACTGAAGAATTGCATCCATGTCATTTTCCTACTTATAGTTGCCTTTTTACTTTTGAGTGACCCAGAGCTGTGCTTCTCAATCTCTAGCTTGCAAGTAAGAATAATGTACAGTTGTAGGAGACATTCCTAAGGATTAGTAAGGTGGAAAAAGGGTCCTATCAGTTGGAAATAGATGTACTTATTACCAGTGTGAAAAAGAAAGTTTTCATTCAGGTTTATACCTTGTTTCCTGGAAGAACAGACATTGGCATTACTTTGCTGATTACAAAATGATGTTGATGAAGTAGATATTAAACTGACATGAGTCACAATAAGGATTATCCAGTAAGTAAATGGGGATTTGATGAATGAATAAGTGAAATACAATGAGAATCATATGAACTGTTTCTTTTATATAGCAGTTGGATGAGGGCTTTGGTATTTCCTTGGATCTGTTCAAAATTCATGACTTTAAACGGTTGAATATCCTTGAGATTTTTCTAGGTATCTTCCCAAAAGATTTGCCAATATCAGATTACACTAGCACATGTATTCCTATGTTCATAATCACTGAATCTTGGAAGTAGCCTATTTATTTATCAACAGATGAATGGATAAACAAAGTGGAGTACTAGCAGTGTGAGTGATCTCAAATCACTAATCAAAATAAACAGATTGGCAGGATAGATAAAGAAACAAGATTCAACAATCTGTTGCATTCAAGAAACACTTTTAATTTCAAAAGAAAATTCACTGCCTGAAAGTCAAAGGATAGAAAACAATATCCGTGTGAGAGGAACCTGGGAAAAAATAGAGTAGCTATTCTCTTTCAAGACAAAGTGAATTTCAAGCTAAGACTGATCAGAAGAGAGAGAGGAGGTCTCTCTCTTGAGTAATTATCCTCCTGATTAATGACATACTCTCAAGGTTCCTCAGAATTGCCTTCCTTGCTAAATGAAACCAAGTCACTTATGACCAATAGTGTATTTCTGGAAGTCTTTGGTTAGTGAACTTAACACATATACTAAACTTTTTCTTTGACATTAATGAAGAGTAAATTTGCTGGCTGATAGAATATGTGAATTTTTAAGATTATAATATTTAAAAAATTGTCAACTCCCATCCAAGTGGGATGAACAAATGCTTTGTATACTCGTTAAGGAACAATCCAAGAGGAAGAAGAAAAATCATACATGCTGCAAATACTGGCTTGCTCAGCTGTATAAGACAAACACTAATCAATATAAAAAAATAGGTCAACACTAATATAATTGGAATGGAGGAACCTCAATACCTCCTTGGTACAAATAGATCGACCAGACCAAAAATCAACAATAAAATATCAGAGTGGATCCAAACCTTTCCCTACAGTGTCCCATTCAACAACATGTTCTCAGCAACACATGAACTTTCTCCACCACATTCTAGCTTATAGGACATGCTTAAATACATTTAAAGGAATTACACTTATCAGATCATACATATATTTTATCAGATCATAGTGCAATGAAATTAGAAATAAATGGCAAAAGAAATCACAAAAATCTATATAACAGATGGAAATTAAATAATACCCTCTTGAGCAACCAATGGATCACAGATGAAATTAAAGAAGAAATTAGACAGTTTCTAGAGTTGAATAATAATGCCAGTATGACACACTGGAATTTATGGGACATGATACAAGCAGTCCTATGAGGGAAGTTTGTAGCATTGAATTCTCACATTAGAAAAATGGAGCAAGCTCAAATAAATAACCTACTGTTGAATCTCGGATTACTAAAATAAGATGAACAAATTAATCCAAAAACTCATGTAAAGAAAAATAAAAATCTGAGCAGCAAGTAATGCAATTGAGACTAAGAAAACATACACGATCATCCAATTGCTGAGATGATTCTTTGAAAGATTAAATAGACAAACCCTTAATCAACCTATCAATAAAAGGAAAGAAAATACTCAAATCCATATAATTTGGAATGAAAGGGGAGAAATGAGAACAGATCCTATAGAAATCCAGATCATCAGTACCTACTTTTAAAACCTATACTCAAGATGCAAAGTCTAGAAAACATATGTAGATTCCTAGGTGCATTTGATTTACTACAGCTGAATCAAAATACTGGATAATAGTAAAAAATGACCAAGAAAGAAAAGCTCAGGTGCTGATAGATTTAGTGCTGAATTCTAGAAGAACTTTAGAGAAGGTGTAATGCACTACACTTCAAACTCTTTAATGATACCAAAAGGGAAGTAACATTCTCAACATCACTCCTGTAAGCAAGTATTGCTCTGAGAGAAAAACCAGAGAAAGACCCACAGTGTCCCAACTGAATATAAATGTAAAAATTCTCAGTAAGATTCTGGCAAACAAAGTGCAGCAAATCATCATAAAAACTATACACCATGACCAAATAGAATTCATTCCAGGGATGTAGAGATGGTTCAACATGTGCAAATCAATAAATATGATACACTATCTTAACAGAATTAGGATCAAAATGACATAATCACCTCATAGATGCAGATATCTGAAGAAGCCCCAAACACATTCATGATGGGGGGGGGAACCTTAGAGAAAAATGAAATACATGATCTTGATCTCAGTCTGATAAAAACCATTTATGAAAAGCCAGCATCATACCAAATGGTCCAAATCTGAAAACTTCTGAGCGTGGTGGCTCATGCCTGTAATCCCAGAACTCTGGAGGCAGCATCAGGAGGATTGCTGTGAGTTCGAGGCTTACCTGGGCTTCATAGTGAGCTCAGGGCCAGCCTGAATTGCAATGTGAGTCCTCATAAACAACAACAACAACAACAACAACAACAACAACAACAACAACAACAACAACAACAGCAACCAACCTGAAAACTTTCATTCTAAAACCAGCAAGAAGACAAGGATGACCACTGTTACTAGTCCTATTCAGTATGGTTCTGGAAACATCATCCAAAGCAATTTGAAAAAAGAGAAATAAAAACAATAAAGATATAAAAGGAAATAGTAAAATTATTATTTGTGGATGACATAATACTTTTCACAGAAGAATTTAAAAACTCTACCAAAAGACTCCTATATTTAATAACCAAATTCAGTATCATAGCAGGTTACAAAGTCAGCACTCAAAGATTAATAGCAAATAAAACTCAGTCAGCTAGAAATAAGGAAAACTATACCTTTCACAATAGCATCAAAACAAATCAAATACTTAGGAATCAATCTAAGGAAGTAAAAGGTCTTTACATTGAAAATTAAATTCCTCTGAAAAAGATCAAAAAGGGTAGTAGGAAATTGAAAGATATCCCCCTGGTTCTTGGATAGGCAGAACCAAACTAGTGAAAATTGCCATATTTCCAGGACTATTATACAGATTTCACGCAATCCTGATCAAAATACCAATAGCATACCTCACAGACCTAGACAAAGCAATCTTAAAATTCATATGAAACCAGAAGAGACCTAGAATACCAAAAGCAGTCCTGAGCAACAAAGGCAAGGCAAAGAACGTCACGATCACTGATCTGAAATCATATTACAAAGTTACCATGTGGCATACAATCAGACTTGAAGATAAAGGAACAGAATAGAAGATGCACAAACAGCTGCAGGCACATTGAGCCACATTATCCTTTTATTTATTTATTTATTTATTTATTTATTTATTTATTTATTTTTTACCAGGAATTGAATGCAGGGCTTTTCCCTTGACAAGCAGGCTCTGTGCTACTACTGAGCTACAACCCAGCTGAGCTACCTTATCTTTGACAACAGGGCAAGACACCCTCCCTAGGAGAAAAAATAGCTTGTTTGATAAATGATGTTGGGAAAACTGCACACATCCAGAGTTCTGGGATTACAGGCATGAGCCACCACGCTAAGAAGTTTTCAGATTTTGACCATTTGGTATGATGTTGGCTTTTCATAAATGGTTTTTATCAGACTGAAATCAAGATCATGCATTTCATTTTTCTCTGTTTTTTTTTTATTTCCCATCATGAATGTGTTTGGGGCTTCTTCAGATATCTGCATCTATGAAGTGATTATGTCGTTTTGATCCTAATTCTGTTAAGATAGTGTATCATATTTATTGATTTGCACATGTGCATTTTCCACATGTGTAAAATGAAACCTAGACCCACATCTCTCACCATACCCTAAATTAAAATGGAAATGAATCAAAATATTAAAACAGAAAATTTGCTAGGAGATAGGGTGGTGGAACTCTTGAAAACAGAAATAGACAAGCACTTTATGAAGAAAATCCTGATCACACAGGAGCTATTTTAAAAAATCAACTTTTGGAATTATGTCATATTAAAAAGCTTTTGCACTGCAAAACAAACCACCAACAGAATAAAGAAAGAACACATGGAATGGAGAAATGTTTTTTGCCGTCTACTACTCAGATAGAGAAGTAATATCTAGAATATATACAGAACTCTATCAAGCCCTCCAAATTTAAAGACCCAGTTCAAAACTGGGCGTGTGAAATGAACAGACATTTTTCAGATGTAGAAGTAAAAGCAGCAAAGAAACATAGGAAAGAATATTCAATTTCACTGGTTATTTAAGAGATGCGTTTCACCCTGGAAAGAACGACTGTCATCAAGAAATCAGCCAACAAGAAATGCTGATGGAGCTCTTGGGAAGAAGGAATCTTTCTTCACTGTTGTTGGTAGCAAAGATTGCTACAACCAATATAAAAGTCAGTGTAGAGATTTTTCAAATAACTAAAACTAGAAGTTCAAATTTGATCCAGCTATTCCCCATCTAGGTATCTTCTCTAGAGAGTTGGAAGTATCACACTACAGCAGTGTACGCACACCCATATCTATAACAACACGACTTGTAATAGCTAAGTCTCAGAAAGAGCTCCTATGCCCCACAATAGATAAAGAAAATACTGTTTTAAAATATGTACTAGAGTACTACACAGCCATAAAGAAAGATATGTTTGAGACATTTTTAGATAAAGGGATGCACCTTGAGAACATAATTTTAAGAAATACATCAGACACATATTTAATTTCATCATTTTTTCTTTTGTGTGAGAAACCAAAAGGTTAAATAAGAAACAAAATGGAGACTAGATATTGGGAAGCATAAATAAATATTCAAATGAGAAGGGAAACAAGGAAGCGGAGAAAGGAAAGGAGAGGAAAAGGGAAGGAAATTAGCAGAATAAAAAAGAAGAAAAGAATAAAAAATAAAAAGAATGGAAGAAAAACAATAGAAACAAAGTTGGTGAGTTTCACAGCAAACGGATTAACAGCCAACAAACAACAAAGTTGGAATTTTGAGAGAAAGGCTGAGTCTGGGCTTGACTCTTGTTACTGTGAGCAGCGGCCGCCAAAGGTCAAATACTGCAGCAGCAGAAGAGAGAGCAGGAGGGTCCATAATCTGAGCTCTCTGCACCTTTATTTGGTATCAAGCCTTCACACCTATCATCCTAGCATGCATAATAGAGGGCGGTCCCACAATAATACATGTAGTTGCAAATTACATAGGACGGGGCAGACATCCTTAAATCCCAGTAAATCCCAGTAAGTCTTAAGGCCAATAATAAGTGCAATAATTCTTGTACTTTAAAATCTCACAGGGTGGGGCAGATGTCCACAATAATCCCAGTAGTTGATCCGCAAGGGAAGAGCAGACATCCATAAATCCAAGTAAGTCTTAAGTCCAAGGAAGTCATTCACAGTTCCTGACAGTACTAGGGAAGAAATATTACAGAGAACGGGAAAAAGAATTGAGATATATTATGTACAGGTACAGATTATCTATGATTAATATGATTATTATGACATCAAAACTGTACCAATAAAATCAATTTTAAAAATAAAAACAAACATCAAGAAATGTGGGATGTGCACATGATGGAATATTATTCTGCTATAAAGAAGCATAAACTTTTAAAAATTAATTATTTTTTTTTTTGAGGCAGGGTCTCGCATTGTAGTTCAGGCTGGCCCTGAGCTCAGCCTCAAACTCATCACAGCAATCTTCCTGCCTCTGCCTCCCGAGTGCTGGGATGACAGGCGTGAGCCACCACGCCCGGCACTGTGGTATGTGGTACTGGTTGCTGCTGGGGTGAGTCTCCATGCCCAGTATTGTATGTGGTTAACCAGGGATCAAACCTGGGCCCTTGCGCTTGCAAGACAGGTGCTGGAACCACTGAGCTAAATCCCTGGCCCTAAAAATTGATTTTTGATACATTATATATACACAAATCATATTCTACATTGAGAATTTGTATCTGTATATGACTCATCTTGATTCTCATTTTTTCCCCATTCTCCTCCCTTCTCTATACCTCCCAGCCCCTATATACATAAGCTTTGTTTCCATTTCTTCATGAAATTTTTCTTTCCTTTCTTTACTTTCTCCTACTCCTTTCCCTTATCCCTTTGAACATTTTCTTCCTGTTTCACAATAAAAAGGACCAACTTGATCCATTTATAGAATATTGGGTGTTTTGAGATTATAATGCTAAGTGAAATAAATCAAACACACAAACTTAAATATCACATGGCTTCTCTTATATAAGAAACCCAAAATATATATAAAAGTAGAATAAAAGATAAATAAAGCAATGAATTGAGGTAGCTCGTTCTCAAAGCAAGGCATCAAGATATAGAGGAAGAAGAGAGGAGAAGAGGATGAAGAAAAAGAGTTAAGGTATGTTAGGTGCATACAATAACTCCCCACAAAGAATGCAGTCATTATGTACTACAAATGTATATTAATAAAAAATAAAAACATAAGATAATTCATGATTTTAATGCTCAGTGCTAGGTATACATGATGAGCCAAAGTGATGTCAGTCTTGTCTCAGTGAGCTTAATCTTGAGACAGAGAGATAGACTATAAATGCGATGTCATCTTGATTTCGGGGCATTTTTTTGTACATGCTATCAAACCGTTGAAGATGCCGTGATAAAGGGTAACAAAGACCCTTCCTTTTTTGGCATCTCTCCAAGTTCAGGGCCATTCCTGTGTATATGTGAAGTTTAGCAGATGTAAAGAACGGTAGAAATATGAGTCAGATCCCAAGACCTTCCATATGTGGTTTACAGGATATTCATCAGGTCCCAGCATATAGCTGTACTCATGGTCCTAATTTATTGTAGCCAAAGAATATCAAAAGAAGGAGTAAAAAAGAAAGAAATATGAGGGGAAGTTTAGAGAAAACCATCTGCAACGTTTCAAGCATCCTCTCCCCATGCAGTCGCATGGCACATACCCACAGTTCATTTCCCACCAGTTGTGGGAGCACATGGGAAATTTTGTCCATTGAGGAAACTCAGCACATCTCGGCACCCAGCACTTTTGCTGGGTTCCTCACATAGGTAACCTCTGTCCAGCGTGTGCAGAATTCAAGACTTCCCTGAATGAAAGCAAGACCACAGTATTTGGACAAAGGAGGTAGGCATACTGAGCCCCTTGTACCAGCTCTGGAAATGGTGAAAGCTTTTCTCAAGTGCTGGGGACTAGGTGCAAGCCAAGAGTCAACTTTATAACCTGGATACCTGCTACACTAACTCTCCTGCACAGCAGTAGTGCTGGAAGGAAGAAGAGGGAGGATGGCACGACAGCCATCTCAATTTAAAACATTTCGACAAAGACGTCAGGAGTGGGTAGAAAATAAAATTAGGGAAAAATCCTGATTGTCATTAGACTTGGATGAGGTTCATTTTACTTCTTGCTTGTTTTGTTTGAAAAGTTATTAATAAAAGAGATGGAAGAGAACAGGAAAAGGAACATGAGGAATGCTAACTATTATTGACAGGCATGGGGCTAGCTTTTGCTTAGCTCAGTTGCATTATTTCAGATTAATTAAAAATCTTTGGTACTTATTTCAGTTTCATACAGTCAGTTACAGAAATATTGCATTTAGCACCTAGTACTTGTCAGGCCTCTCGCCAGGTCCTGTGGAAGGTGCGCAGATAAACAGAAACCTCCGCTGTTTACCAGTGAGCTCTCCATGGAGTGGGTGTGCTCTTCAGTCCACCTCTCTTGGGTGCTGCAGAGAACTGGAAAATAAAAGAAGCCAGTGGCTGCTAGTTGCATTAACAGCCGGGAGTGTTGTAATAAATGCAGAATGCCAGTTTGGGGCGGGGCACGAGACTCTCTCATCAGCTTAGAATAATAGTCAGTGAGGCAGAGCCTTTCTGAAGGAGTGGTAATGATGACGGGACATTGCTTGATGGTCCTGCCTTTGGCAGTGGTTGGCAGGGCAAGAGGCTCGGTAGGGTCCTCCTTTTGAGGAGATGTGGATGTGGAAGGTGAGAAGATATGCACTTTGGTTTAAAAGAGAGTAGATAATCTTTTGAATTGGAGCAACAGGAGAGGTGGCTTTATTTGAAAATGCTTTCAAAAGCTGTTTTGACAAGAATGAGGAGGAGGCAGCAGTATCATTAAATAAGCTGGCAACTTTTGTAACCAGCTCTTTGGTTCTCCGCCTCAAGGGAGGGTCAATAAACTTTGATTCCCAGCATTAATGTAATTATTTTGATTTCTCTGGCTCATTCTAGGCAAGGTTGCAAAGCTGCAATATCAGATGGCCTCAAGCAATTCCGAAATCCTGTGTCCCCAAGGACACCCACTGCTGTTCAGAAGTAGCAGGAGAGGGGGTGGAATAAATCATTTCCTCTGATTTGTTAGTGTTGAGAGCATTATGGAGAAGCAAATGCAGTGCAGGACTAATACCAGAAAGCTACTGCAGGCACAAGGAAAAGAATAACAAAATCCCTCTGCTTCTCAAGGGTTTCCTCTGAAAATGATTTTCTTTGTGTATTTTTAAAGTTGGTGTTTGAGAGTATATTTCCCTCTCTTCGTTCTGGAGGTTCTCCCACTTCCATCTAAGTTGCTGTATCCATCTGTCAACCAGGATGCTGCTGGCTGTGGCCACTGGTGGCTGTTCTGTGCTCTCCAGAATCAGTTGTTAGCCTGGTAATGTTGGTTCATTTAATGTGAACAGGTCTATTATTCTGGAAGATTCCTTTGGGCTTAGTAAGAAATGATTTTCATGAATATCCAACTGTACTTGACTAGAATGTTCTGCCATGTATAACCTTGATGATATTTTTTTTCATTCTTGACACTTCCCTATATTTAATTTTTAATGGATTTTAAAAATTTTAATTGATTTATTTTTTTAAGGGTATGTGCATGAATAGAATGAAAACTGGGATTATCTAATTATAGTAGTGGAATTAAAGGATGTATTTGTTTGAGAAGTTAAATTTTGACCAAAATAGTTGCATAAAATTACAATATGTATTTTCTCATTATCACCTAAATAATAAAATTAAGAGGTATGAACTTATACATATTTTTAACTTAAAGGCTTGCTAAACATAATTTAAGGTTGGTCCTATCTTTCTGTAAATTATAAGGATACCTTGTGGCCTAGGCCATGGACATAGGCTATAAATCATTATATTCAAAGTAGCAGCAAGCAAGCCATGCCTTCCACAGTGCTATGGACAGTATTTCATGGAAGCAAACCTCAGCTTCATAGTTGTAGGACTCTAACATTAGTTGACCAACATTTCTTACTTAAGGAACATTGGCATAGTGAAAGGCTTTAGGAACAAATCCTCAGTCACATAGGAACTACCAGGAAGAATCAGCAGTTGGGATCTCATCTATTAAAAAGCTTCTGCACAAGAGAAACCATCAAAAAAGCAGAAAGACAACCTACAATATGGGAAAAAATTTTTTACCAACTGTTCCTCAGACAAAGTACTACTATCTAGAATAAATAAAGAACTTGTAAAAATCAGTCTACCCAAATTTAAAGACCCAGTTCAAAAATGGGCATCTCAAATGAATAGACATTTTTCAGATGAAGTAGTAAAAGCAGCAAAGAAACATATAAAGAAATGTTCAATGTCGCTCCTCATTTGAGGATCAAAATGAAAAAAGAAAACAAAACATATTCTGTCTCACTCCAGAAAGAGGGGCTGCTATCATCAAATCAATCAATAACAAATGCTAGTGGGACGGTGGAGAGAAAGAAACCCTTTTCCATTGTTGGGAATGTAGATGGGTTCAGGCACTGTGGAAATTAGTGTGGAGATTCCTTAACAAACCACGAGTAGAGGTCCCATTTGACCCTGCGATTTACCATCCAGGCATATCCTTGAAAGAATTTAAAGCATCTTGCCAAAGTGACCTGTGTGCAGCTATGTTTATAGCAGCTCAGTTTGTGGTAACTAAATTTTGGGAACAGCCCAAGTGCCCACCAGTAGGAGACTGGATAAAGAAGATACAGCTTTTAAAAAATATAAAATGGAGTGTTAGCCATAAAGAATGATAAATTAGAGACATTTACATCTAAGTGGATGGACCTTGAGGCCATATTCTTAAGTGAAATAAATAGGACACAAAAATTTAAATACTGTATTTTTTCTCTAATGTGAGAAACTGAAGGTGTATATGAGGTCCAACATGTATGATAGTTATTGTGGAATAGGAAGAAAATATTCAAAGGGAAAAGGGAATTGGGGGGTTGAGGAAAGCAAAGAAGGAAAACAAATTGATGGTGAAGGACAAATGGAAACAAAGCTTATGTGTATGGGGAGCGAGGCGGTTGAAGAGGGAGCAGAAGAGTGGGAAAAAGAGTCAAGATGCATCATGTACAGGTACAAATTTTGAATGACAAATGTGATTACAATGTATACCTAAAATTTATCAATAAACTAAATAATAGGAAAAAACCCATGTAGTACTCATGGACATCTTTACCAGAGAAGAGATTTTCAACTTTATTTTCTCCAATGGACTTCTCAGTTATATGGCTATCTGTGTCATCAATACTGTCACATCAATCAAAATGGAAAAAAGCAAAAGTATTAGATATTTGGATGTTTAGGGGCAAGGGAATCTGAACATTTCAGCATTTCCTAACTGGATTGTTAGAAATGAGTCCCAGACTCCATTTGTATATGATAACACAATTTGACATTAAGAAGTTTCTAGGAGGAATTTTATTTCTGCAGAAGGGTGCAAGCCTGAGGGAGCTGGACTCTGGCTAACAGGAAGTGGGGGGGGGCACTACTAGGGGTGCTGGTGGGGTTTAAAGTATTAAGACAAAGAAAGCAGAAGACCTTTCCCGATTGGCTGACTTGAAAGTTCATGTCTATCCTAACTGCCTAGTTTAAGAAGCTGGAAGGGTCGGTCCGGAAATTGCGGGGCAGGGTGATTAAGAGAGGGAAGAGTGAACGGGCGAGGGTGTGAGGAACACAGGGCCCCTGGCTAGAAGCTGTCTTGGCCTGTAGCTATTTTTTCAAAAGGTGAGCTGAGCACACATTCCTGTGATTTTAGCGTGTTTGGGAGGGCTTGCCCAGGATGAGTTAGAGTGAGATGGAGATACTCCTGTTTATATCATTTGATAGAAAAGATGGATCTGCAGTTTCTCACAATTTGATTAGACTCCACATATTACTTTCTACCTCCTAAAAATTCTATTTTATCCATTCCAAGAAGCAAAAACTTTTCATATTGTAATGTTTCTGAAATATATAATAATTGATACACTCATTTAATGTCACTGTTGTTTGTGTTGTTGGACAAGCTGTCCGTAAGCCAGTGGCTTTTCAATTACTGAGCACCTTAGATTTCAGGGATTATTTTTTATAAACAATAGTTTATGCCCCATTTATTATTATGAAGTGAAATTTGTCAGCAGTGTTACCTGTCACACCATGTACTTTTAAAGAAAAGTGGTATGTTAATTTATAAAACAGAAAAGGGAATTGGTTTACCTTAGATTTGTTTTTCATTGTGAACTTTCAAGAATAATTACACTTGAAGACATAACAGATTAGTCAGATGCTATTTGATATGAATGAAATTAGATTGAAGGAAAGGATATCAGACTCCATTCTATGCAAGGAATGTAGGAAAAGGAAAGAAGAGAGGAATGAGTGGCAGTAAAATAAAAGCCAGTTGTAAAATAAATAGTATCATATAGTCTGAGAAAAAGGGAGAACTAATCTTAGTTGAAGAAAGGCCAGGGTTGCTAAAGTTAGCCAGGGCCTTGATTCTAAAAAGTGTCTCACTGCGTAAACATCACCGTGCTTGGGGTTGCTCATGTCCCTCCCTTAGTTAGGTTTCAGGTTCTTCTCTTGAACAAGGAAGTGACTAAAAGGAGCAAAAGGCATTGTCAGAGCTTATTTAAGAAAGTGGAAGTGGAAGAGAGACTGCAGTGCCGAGCGCTTCCGTGGGTTGGCCAAACAGAAGAGGGTGACAGCAAAAGTAAAAGTGCACGCTGCGTCGGAGAAACACGGCGTGGGCTGTCCAGGCAAGTTCTGACAGCATCGTACCTTACGGCTGCCCTGTTTTGTATCGTTCACTTCTGGAAGAATCCCCTGAGAACTTCTCCATATGGACCCTGCGAGGTGGTGCTGGGATTTCACACCCCAAGCTGGTGTCGGGTCTAGGCATCCTATGGAAAGTGGTGGGTCCTGAGAAGTCCATGTTCAGGGTTTTGAACTCGGTTCTGCGTGTGTGTCTGAGATTTAGTTACCAGGTGAGGCCCGCTTCCCCAGCTAGCCTTTGCTAAGTCTTAATCTCCTGTCTGACTAAAGTGAATAATAAAGGTTGAAGTAGAGAACATAATAAGCAAGTGTGCTTGTTTTGGAAATAAGTTAGACTTATTTATAAAGATAGCTGCAGAATAATTTCTTATGTTATCAGGGACTGAGTGGTATTTAAGGGTCACAAGAAGAATACCTCTAATCTTGAAATCTTCCCTCACGTTGAGACATAACATTTGGTCTCTGGTTCTTAGAAAGCCCTTGAATAGGCCACAGGCAATAGGAAATGGACTAGAAAAATAAATGGTAATATAAAAAGCCATAAAGAATTTCTGCGGGAAGCCTCTAGGGACAAATGCATTATAAATTTGAAGAGAAACAAATTCAAAGTAAATAAATAAATTTTCATCAGTAATTTTCACAGTATGGATTTCTCATTATTGTCCTGTGGAATTTTCAAAAAGTATATAATATGGTATTAGGAACACTCTATCCAAAGGCCAGTTGGTGATATCTGTAGTCCATGTGTTGTGCCCAATTTAAATAATATTAGGAGTTACCCTTATTTCTTTCTTATACATTTGTATATGACAGATACAAATACAGACTAAAGATTGACACAATTGGGTTACTTGGGTAGACTGAGTACTGAAAGTCCCATTACTATCAGTGATGAGATTTTCTGAAATCATAGACAATTGGTAAAATGTTGAGTAAAACAAAGTTCATTAGTCCTTTAGTTTACACATTTGTTGCATTCCTGAAAAATGCAGTGAAAATTACAAATGCACAAATATTTTCGGATGTTAGGTACAACATAATCATCATTTTTTCCCATGAATATCTGTTGGAACATTTGAAAGTCATGACAGACATGGAATGACTTTTCATGGAGTAGGACTGTCCTGCACAGAGCAGAATAGTTACTGTCCCTAGTATCCATCAGAAAGTACTTAACATTCCTCATTAATGAGATGGCAACTCTGCCTTCCCCCCAAATTTTTCTTTGGCTCTCTTCTGTGACAGCCTGAAAGTCCTCTGAGTCGAGGGGAGTTTGCCTCATTTGCCCGTATGGTAAGTTTGGAGGACTGAAGATGATTGGAGGTGACATATAAGGCACTCAAAAGTCCTTTTTTTTTTTTTTAAAAGCATAGTCTTAGTTTATGCTAGTTTTCCCTGTGTCTGTATCAGTTTAGTTTTTTAAATAGCTTGAGCACACCTGGGCAACTTGAGTTAGCAAATTCCTGTCTCAAAGATAAAAAATGAAAAAGGGCTGAGGCTGTAGCTCAGTGGGAATGATCTGGCTTAAATACCCACTGCCATTTCAAAAACAAAACAAAACAAAAGAAAATACTCCATTACCATTTCAAGAGAAATTTTCTTCTTGTTGGTGTAAGGCAGATGTCAAATGCTGTGTGCTAGGCTGCCATTCACTGGTCCCAGTTCCCTGGGTTTCTCCTGTCTCTGAATTATTTTCTTCATTAGAAAATAATTTTTAACACTGAAATATTTGCCTCCTAGTTTTTTTATAGGTTACTTTTTAAATTTATGCATTATTTTTCTTTTTCCTCTATGTTCTCAACTACATGAAAGATTTAGCTAAAAGTAAATCCTTAAAACTGAAGGACTGAGTAATATTCCTGTGGCTTACTTCATGTCTCAACATGTTTCTTCAAGAGCAATGATGATCTAGAACGAACATTCTCTGTTTGGGTTTATAATCTCTTTATCTTCATTTGAAGATCTTCATCTAGAAGCATAAAGTATTATAAATTTCTCCTTTGAATTTTGTACATTGCTTTTAGTTTGAAATCACATTTGAATTTAAAATGTTTTCTTTAGCTTTACAATTTTCATAAAAGAAATACTAGTATTCACTTTTAAAATAATGTTATATATTTCCTTTATAAATATTAACCCAAGAGAATTTACTGAGTATTCCCTTTAAAGACACCAACAGAATTTTCATGGCAGCTTTATTGAAAATAGGCAAAATCCATTGAAAATCCAAATGTTCTTGAGTGGACATCGTGTAAACGGTTGTGGTGTAGTTGTATCATGGGATACTCCTCAGCAATAGAGAGAAACAAACAATGGTATGTGTTACGGTACGGGCGCATCTCAAAGACATGATACCGAAAGAGCACACACTTCGTGATCCCACTTATATAAAATTCAGCAACCAGCAAAAGGAATCAATGACAACAGGAACCCAGAAGAATAGTAGCATGGGAGACAAATGTCTAGAAAGGATGATGAGCGTTGTAGGAAAAAGGTCTAGTTTTGGGTGGAAGGTTCTTGAGTTTACCACAGAACTATATGTACTAGTGATTTATGTATTTTACTATATGAAAATTGTGTCTCTAAATATGCCACAGAAGTGAAAAGAGACACATGACCTTTCTTTTTCATTAAAAGGTGATATTTACTTGTTTATAAAACAAAAATTGAAAGAAAATTAATCATTCATAATCTTGCTACATAAGCCATTTGGTTTATTCCTTTCCAGTCTTTTGTCAAGGTATATACTATCAACCCACTCATCTCTTTTTCTCTGCATCTTTGACATATATCGTATTTATATTTAACTGGACTTCAGAATCTGATACTAATTCTTTCGGAGGAAAGGGGATATTCAGAGGAACGTTTTTGGTGATTTAAGAAGTTAAATTAATGATAGTCTCTCATTTACAAAGTTGTTGGCCAAGTGATAAAAATATATAGCCAGCAAGAACTTAGGATTTATTTATAAATTTTTCTAAAAGATAAAAAACAAAAGAAACTTGCTTCACTGTAAGTGAATAATAAATTAACATGATTTGTCTTATATTTTCCTTTTTTTCTGATCTCTTGTCTCATATTGTATTTGTACATAGGATGACTCCTGGGGTGGAGTCATTTTAAAGTCATAAATGTAAATACTATTTTGTATACTTTCATACATTTGAAAATAACAGTGTGTGTGTCTGTGTGTGTGCATGCATGTGCATATGTGTGCATGTGTGTGTGTGTGTGTGTGTGTGTGTGTGTGTGTGTGCGCCTTGCAGTGTTGGTGATTGAACACTCAGGTCCTTGTGCATGTTAGACTCCTACAAATCTTGATTAAATATTTTTGTTATCAGGAAATATCTATTCATGTTTTAATACTAGAAAATATTGGGGTTTTATACAGGCTACCAACTTATCATGTATTGTTTTTAAATTTTGTATTATAACATTAAAATTAGATCCCAAGAGCCTTTGCAGAAAAATCTTAACACTAAGACTAGCCTTATACTGAACCAACATGATAGAAAAATACATCATGTTTCCCTACCATGAAAGGAAAACAAGTGTGAATGTAATAAAAAAGATATATAGCCTAAAACAAAGCAGCATAATTTGCAGCATGAGTTACTTAATATGTTACATAGTTATTATCTCACTTAAGCTCCCCAGGTAATATAATTGCTAATATTAAGAAATCTGTTTTGTCACCTGAACAGAATATTTTGCCTTGAGTCTTAATTAATGCACTTCTTTCTTACGTATGTGTTTTAGCCACAATGAGTGTACTTTTAAATAATCTTCAGGAACATCATACATTTTTGTTGTGCTTCAAGAATGAAAGCAAAAATAAACTTAGTACTTTGTGCTCTTTGTATAGCTAGAAGAATTTTGTTGGAATCATCTTTATTAGAGGCAGCTGTCAGTAAGAATTTTTTTCCCTCCTCTGGAAGAAAACAGAGGTGCTCCAGAGGAATGTACATAAAGATAGCACCCATGAGGCATTAGGGTAAATAAAAGTAGGCAATATTAATGATGCTCATTAGCAGATGTCACTGCTGGGGATGAAGTAAATTCCATGCCAAAGTGTTTCATATATTATACTTTTCAAAACTGTCAACTTTTTGACTTTGATGTATGTCCACGTGACAGTTTTAATATGTTCCTACAGCCGTCTCTTTGCATATACCCTGAAGAACCCTGTGAAATTGCTGGCAGCAATATTGCAAAGACATTTTTGTGTAATGATTGGTGCTTCACTGGAAGCATGAAAGCTCAGATCATTATACTCCCACTTATTTGTGATGTAAATATTTGTCTAAGAATTAGTTTTAAAGTGTTACATGACAAAGCAGATTGTATAGTTTAAAGCAATCTTCCACAGGCTTTTGTCTGTATAACTAATAGAATTATGTATGCATAAAACTGCTTTTATTGTAGAAGCCAAAATGGAGAATAATAGCTTGTCAAAGTGTCATTTGCAAGTGAGATCATAGATTTTATAGTCCAAATTAGGTTGTGTTCTTTTCCTTTTTGTCAGGTCATATTCTAATAACCATATTGTGCACTAAACCCTGTGATTATCCCCACACTTGACAGATGGTAGGCCGTTAATTTGTGTGGAAGAGGCAGTGATTGCCAGTGCCCTAACAGTATTCAACACAATATGAAATGTCAGAATCTACTTTTGGTTACGTTTGCCTGACTTCATTTTTAGCAAGGTAGTGCTCGGCAGAAGAGTTTTAGTAGCTTAGCATATGTTTTATTTTACTACTCTGAATAGTTTTACTAACCACTAGAACTAGAAAGAACTAAGGAAGACTTAGTTTTTCTTGCTTTTGTTCTGTGTTCTGCATCCTCATAGACAGCCATCGTCAATCTGAAGTTTCACCTGAAAGGACTAGATGAGAGCTAGAAACAGCATTTAATTGCTCAGTGTCAGGGCACACACTTGATGTTTAGGTAGGGGACAAAATAATTTCCAAGTTTGATTAAAAGCACATTGGCAAATTCACTAAAACACAGAACTAATAAAGCAGTCCAGCAGTGTGGTGAGATATAAGATCAGTGTTCAAAAATCAAGTTTTTC